>REGL01000615.1:117860-142280 GCA_004194395.1 Aurelia aurita complex sp. Pacific | reverse complement strand
AATGTGAAATACATTACAAACAATGTTGAGACTTACCCTTAATTGATTGTTGCTCATTGTGAGAACTTCAAGGTTTACCAGCCACTGTATATCATCTAAAAATAGACACATGGCAATTCTATACACACTATATACCAATATTTCAAAACTTTAAAATCGAATTTTAGTTTCTTTTAAACCAAATTCTGCATTTCAGTTCAAGTGTTGAGTTTCAAGGCAGCCTCTTATGGAACATCATGCCTGATTTAATAAAGAGCTCTTCATCAGAAGCTATATTCAAGAGAAACATCAACAATTGGAGTGGAGACAAATGCAATTGTGAGATTTGTAGATAATGATTATTAGCATGGTATATTACATTTTATTATAGTCTCAATCAAATCAATTCAAAGATTTCCATCTTTCGATTTTCAAACTTAAAAAGTGCAACTCTGCATACCTGGGAGAATCTGCAACTGGTTCGTTCCAAGATTCAGTTCTACCATATTCACCCAGCTTCCGAAGTCTATGACAGAAATATGATAACACTTCTAGCAAAGAATATTTGCGCAACAATGCTTCTAAAGAGAGCAAGCCTGGCAAACAAACACGATGCTAAAATGAAGCACATGTTGCGAGGAATTTGCCGAGGAATCTGGCAAACCAACGCAACAAAAAAATTAGGGTATGAAAATATCATTTGTACAATATAAACCTCCACATAAACTTATTTTGGTAGAAGATTTTGAACGGTTCAAAACCCAGATTGCAAACCATGTACACGTTTTCTTTATATAAGAAACTGGTTTATAAGAAACTAGTATTAGAACGGCGAAAAATTTAAGAAACTCTAGTACTATGCTTGAGAATTGCTAAGAAACTTTTAAAGCCAAGTACAATGAAATCATGGAAAAAATTGTCGTTGAGCTTGTATCTCTTTGCTAATATTCATGATAAATTCCTGTTTTGAGTCAAATAGAACTCTCCTTCTTGCTAAAATTTGTGCTGTCTGTCAAAAAAACGAATACGTGGCAGTGGTAGAAACTACATGCACCCAAAAATAAGAAACAAATTAAGAAACCTTTTGCACTAAAAAGATGAAATTTTTACGTGAAATCAAGAAACTTTTAGTACTATGGGCTTATCCAAGTTTCTTATAAAACAAAAACCATGTATTTAAATATATACTTCAATGTCTACATTTTCTAAGGAATAAATTAAAATTTTGTATTTACAAAATTTTCCCTTGATTTATTGCAAAAGGTGACAGTGGTGGTTTTGGAGGAGTTTGGCATTCTAACTTACTATATCAGAATTTTTCATTTGGCAAGGCAGGTAGTGTGTTACTGGTATTATATAAATAAGTTTATATGGCATTACACAGCCTTGTTCTCCCAATGATGCGTTCATAGGTTGAGACCATGTTTTAATTACATCTAATACTTGTCTTTTCGTTTGATTTCAAATAAACAAACTTCGGTTACTTTGCTGCACTAACTTTAAAAAGAGGCTGAAGGAAATATGTTGTGGACACAAATGAGAATAATATAATTAGGCAAGCTTCAGTGATCATGAGGTACATCTACGACACATTGGCTACAGTCACAATGGGCATTTTCACTTCGTTGTATCTCTTCAAAACAATGAGTTAATGACGCTGTGATATGTGATCGCATTTCGGTTTCAAATACATCATATCAGATGCAAAACAACAGACTAATGACTCTTCGTCCCTTGTTTCCCTGCGTTCTTTGATTTGCTGACATCACTTGCTCAGTAGGGACGCATACTCTTAATGAAGTGTTTCAAAATGGCCTAAACTAGCGGGAGTTCTCGTACACTCAACAAAATCGCTTCAAAGTCTGGTTTAAAGAGCTTAAACATTGACAAACAAAAACTTTTAGTACAAAGAATAATGTTTTCCTGACCTACTATTAAATCGCAAAATATCTGCCTTTCAAGCAGTAATCTTCCTCTGTAGAACAAAATAGATCCATGGCAGCTACGAGAACTCTAGGCCATATCAACCGCTTTTTGTATCCACAACAACAACTATCTAAATATCGCATCCTTATTGGTTGAAAACTAAATTCTAGCAATTTGATTGGTCAATACGAAACCACTCCATATGGGCCTAAAGGGAGCCCACTCTATAAGAGTAATGGTATGAGACCCCGTTACCAAGTGATATCAGCAAATCTAAGAAAGCAGGGAAATAAAGGACGAAAAGTCATAAGTCTAGCAAAACAACGGGCAAAACGACGTCCCGAGCAATATCTTAGCATTGTTTCAGAAAATAAACCAATCACAGTCTTGAGCAGTTGTCATATATCACTGAGTGACACGGTGTTGCTATACCGTTATATTGCCGTACTTTCTGGCAACACAAATAAATCACAAGCGAGTGAAGCAATTCACATCATAACAGGAAATGCAGAAGTGTGATCGCAGCGATTGCATTTAATGAAAATCCGCATACACACGTTTTAAGATTTACACTCTGGAATTCTCTGAGTTCTCACTGACCTCTTAATCGCGACACTTGAATGTGTCGAGATTTCCTGGTCAACATGTGTTCGTAAAATCCGTGAAAACAAGGAGCAAACAATGTAGCTGAAGGTAGAAAAAGACTAAAGCAACTTACCTAATGGTAACGATGAGATCTTGTTATCTCTGAGATTTACTTTCGTCTGTAAAATAATGTATCATCGAAAATTAGCAAGACGCAAGCAAAGAATGTGCTACATAGCAATCTAATGAGAAGACTATCTTAGCAGAAACGTCGAAGACTAAAGGAAGCACGGGATCGGATCAGGGTATTGCTCAATGCGAAATAAAGGCAGAGGCAATCTCCTCAAAATGTGGTAGCGTTTAGAAANAAGCACGGGATCGGATCAGGGTATTGCTCAATGCGAAATAAAGGCAGAGGCAATCTCCTCAAAATGTGGTAGCATTTAGAAAATTATTCAGTTACCACCAAGCTAGCCTACGCGTAGACCCATTATCCCAAAGGAGGAAAGGGTCTACGAAACAAAGAGCAAAGGCTTGCTACGGCCGCCCAATTAATAATTCTAATCCCCTTTTCAAATGATTTGTGAAACGCGTTGAAACCATAGAAATAGAAACATTTCTATGGTTGAATCAAAAGCTGCATAAATTAAGTTTCCAGAAATCTAGAAACCTCAGCAGCAGGCATTTGCTCTTTGTTTCGTAGACCCTTTCCTCCTTTGGGATAATGGGTCTACGCGTAGGCTACCACCAAGCCGGTCCAATCTCACTTACGCAATGTCAAGGCACTGCTCAATAGCTACATAAAAACTCCTACAAAACCCAAATGCCTCTCCATCAACATATGAGCCTGAAGGCCTAAACTGCAATTTCCGAAAAGATCAAAGAGTCCGTCTGTGATTATATGAGTTACAAAAACGATTTAAAGGCACAGTCCCAAATGCAAATACAGATTTCGTCAACACGTATCTTGTTCTCAATTTTATGCAAATCTGTGTCGTTGAACTTTAGAAGTTAAAAGACTAAACATACCATATACTTCGCTCTTGAAAATGCACTGAAAGGGATTTTCGTGACTTGATTGTGTTCCATATTGAGTGTCTACAAAAGAGTTGTAAATGCTAAGAATAGAAAATCTTATACCGGGTGAATAAAAAGAAAAGGCCCGGCGCTTTAAAGGCTACTGCTCCCTGAATATATAAGCAATGACATTTTGCAATATCTGATCGAATAGTTAACATGTTCAATTATTTTTAGAATTTTTCCTTGCTGAAGTCGGTCACTCCGTTCATATTTTACAAGGGATTTTCTAGAAAAAGTCCCTTCGAGGGGCCTTAAAAAACGTGCTAAACGCACGAGCAAGCTCCCAAATATTTTTACCTTAAAGCAATGACTGCAACACGCTTTAGTACGTGCTATCATCTCAGGGGAATGAACAAGTCTCCCCCTATTATGAATAACTTATTCAGGGGGGATTCCATTCTCCCAAGAGGACAGATACATCAATGTATGTGTCATTATTGCCAGGAAGGAAAACAAAAGAAGTTTTGCTCGTTGGTTTCACTCGTTTTTGCATGTTTTCGAAAGGGGCTTCTGCAGAAAATCTCCCATATCCACGGGAAGGAATGGCCCAATAAAGCCGGGCAAATTGCTTGACCAAATTTGAGACATCGGGAATAGAACAAGACAGTTTTCAATATTCTTGCTTTTATATTCAGGGATCATTATATTTTTAAATACCGGACGTTTCTTTTTACTCACCAGGAAGATTGTATACATTGATTAACAGTTTAATTTCACTACTATTGTAAAAACCAAAAGTAATCAACTTTAATATGTTAATTTTGTTTACGTTGTATATAAACGTGGCTGTCCGGAATTGTAAAGTTAACCGAGGAAGATTTTAATTGAAAACTTTCAGCAAAATGACAGTTGTCTTTATCATAATTTTATTTTCTGGTATTTATCGATGGTGCTTTTTAATTAAAATAACTTTATGATTATGATCAATCTAGATAAGATAAACTTTGAAAGGAACCAGAAAAAGTTGTCGAGCGTTTGTTGAACCCAAAGAATTAACAAAGAAGCTAATATACAGGGGCCAAGCATTTACTTCATCATGCAGTGCCGGTTATTGGGCTTCGTTATTTCCAACTTTATCCGGCAAGAAACTAATATCCTAACTAGCTCTATTTTTATCATGACAAAACATATCTTAATTTACCGCTAGGAAGGTGCAAATGACACTTTTAATAATAAAACAGATGCAAATGAAACAGAATATAATCGTGACCTACACAAATCGACGAGAACTGTTTTGGTCCATCATTTGGAAATGATGCGAATTGATTTCTTGATAACGTCAGTGATGAAAGCCGTTGACAAGCGATTAGTAGTCCTTGCTGAAAGAGAAGTATTTACAATTACAGTAAAAAACCCACATATAAGAACCTAGTGGATTAAGAACCTGCAGGCTGAAATTTTGCAATTAGATCCCCATTGTATGAGAACCCATTCAGGCTGAAATTTAAAACAGGTTCTTATTTGTGGAGATCATGGGGTCTTTAATATTCACAGTTGAAGTTTATGGAAGAATGGTAAATTTTTGTATCATTTGATGAGAAGCTTTTGAAGACTTTTCTTTGGATTGCATAAACATTTCTGACTCTTCCACAATGCTGTTGCAAATAATACTGAACTGCCAGTAAATAATAGGCCACAAGTTTGAATCCGAAGAAAAGAATTCCTGAAAGCCCTGAATAAAATAACAACCAATTTAAGAACCTGAAAAGCCTCATTTCCCACTAAATACCCAAAACATAAGAACCTAGTCAGGCTGACTTGCAAAATTGTAGGTTCTTATGCGCGGGTTTTTACTGTAACAATGATATGCCAAAAACTAACAAACACATCCAATATTAGGCCAGTTGCACATTCTACCGGGTGCCCCAAAATAAACTATGCACGTTTGGCAGGCTACGATAAATCGTACACAGGNAATTCAAACTTTTAATCAAAGCACTAGCAGAAGAATCATAACTGATATCTGATTGAATAGCCAACATGTTCAACTATCTTTAGAATTTTTCCTTGCTGAAATCGGTCACTCCGTTCATATTTTACAAGGGATTTTCTAGGAAAAGTCCATTCGAGGGGCCTTAAAAAACGTGCTAAACGCACGAGCAAGCTCCCAAATATTTTTACCTTACATTCAGGTGGAAAGCGCAGTTTGACTAGAAATCGAAGGATGAGGCAAGCGACGACAATCATTGTAAATTTCTTCATCATTCATCAGAAAGAAGTTTGATCTTATAGCAATAACTTGAACACGCTTTAGCACGTGCTATCATCTCGGGGGAATGAACAGGTCTCCCCTTGTATGAATGACTTATTCAGAGGGACTCCATTCTCCCAAGAGGATAAATACATGAATGTATGTGTCATTATTGCCAGGAAGGAAACCAAGGAAATTTTGCTCATCGTTTTCACTCACTGTTGCAGGTTTTCGAAAGGGGCTTCTGCAGAAAATCTCCAATATCCACGGGAAGGAATGGCCCAATAAAGCCGGGCAAATTACTTGACCAAATTTGAGACATCGGGAATAGAACAAGACAGTTTTCAAAATTCTTGCTTTTATATTCAGGGATCATTATATTTTCAAACACCGGGCGTTTCTTTTCACTCACCAGGTAGATTGTATACATTAATTAACAGTTCAATTGTACTACTATTGTAAAAACCAATTGTAATCAACTTTATTATGTTAATTTTGTTTACGTTGTATATAAACATGGCTGTCCGGAATTGTAAAGTTAACCGAGGAAGATTTTAATCGAAACCTTTCAGCAAAATGACAGTTGTCTTTATCATAATTTAATTTACTGGTATTTATTGATGGTGCTTTTTAATTAATATAACCTTATGATTATGATCAATCTAGGCAAGATAAACTTTGAAAGGAACCAGAAAAAGTTGTCGAGCGTTTGTTGAATCCAGATAATTTACAAAGAAGCTAATATACAGGGGCCAAGCATTTACTTCATCATGCAGTGCCGGTTATTGGGCTTCGTTATTTCCAACTTTATCCGGCAAGAAACTAATTTCCCAAGTAGCTCTATTTTTATCCTGACAAAACATATCTTAATTTACCGCTAGGAAGGTGCAAATGACACTTTTAATAATAAAACAGATGCAAATGAAATAGAATAAATTGTGACCTACACAAATCGACGAGAACTGTTTTGGTCCATCATTTGGAAATGATGCGAACTGATTTCTTGATAATGTCAGTGATGAAAGCCGTTGACAAGCGATTAGTAGTCCTTGCTGAAAGAGAAATATTTACAATTACAGTAAAAAACCCACATATAAGAACCTAGTGGATTAAGAACCTGCATGCTGAAATTTTGCAATTAGATCCCCATTGTAGAAGAACCCATTCAGGCTGAAATGTAAAATAGGTTCTTATTTGTAGAGATCATGGGTCTTTAATATTCACAGCAGAAGTTTATGGAAGAATCGTAAATTATTGTATTATTTGATGAGAAGCTTTTGAAGACTTTTCTTTGGATTGCACAAACATTTCTGATTCTTCCACAATGCTGTTGCAAATAATACTGAACTGCCAGTAAATAATAGGCCACAAGCTTGAATCCGAAGAAAAGAATTCCTGAAAGCCCTGAATAAAATAACAACCAATTTAAGAACCTGAAAAGCCTCATTTCCCGCTAAATACCCAAAACATAAGAACCTAGTCAGGCTGACTTGCAAAATTGTAGGTTCTTATGCGCGGGTTTTTACTGTAACAATGATATGCCAAAAACTAACAAACGCATCCAATATTAGGCCAGTTGCACATTCTACCGGGTGCCCCAAAATAAACTATGCACGTTTGGCAGGCTACGATAAATCGTACACAGGACCGATTTTGAAGTCATNGAACCTGCATGCTGAAATTTTGCAATTAGATCCCCATTGTAGAAGAACCCATTCAGGCTGAAATGTAAAATAGGTTCTTATTTGTAGAGATCATGGGTCTTTAATATTCACAGCAGAAGTTTATGGAAGAATCGTAAATTATTGTATTATTTGATGAGAAGCTTTTGAAGACTTTTCTTTGGATTGCACAAACATTTCTGATTCTTCCACAATGCTGTTGCAAATAATACTGAACTGCCAGTAAATAATAGGCCACAAGCTTGAATCCGAAGAAAAGAATTCCTGAAAGCCCTGAATAAAATAACAACCAATTTAAGAACCTGAAAAGCCTCATTTCCCGCTAAATACCCAAAACATAAGAACCTAGTCAGGCTGACTTGCAAAATTGTAGGTTCTTATGCGCGGGTTTTTACTGTAACAATGATATGCCAAAAACTAACAAACGCATCCAATATTAGGCCAGTTGCACATTCTACCGGGTGCCCCAAAATAAACTATGCACGTTTGGCAGGCTACGATAAATCGTACACAGGACCGATTTTGAAGTCATTGATTTTTCAGATCTCTATCCTCTTCACTCTCTGCTTTATAGTCAAAAGTTTGGGTGGCCCCCCCCCCCCACGAGTGGAATAGGGGTAACTAAGAAAAATTTGAGACCAATGCTATTTCAGTACTGTCAACCAGAGAAACAACCAATAAATCTTCATGAAGCGATAAATCATGAAAAATTGACTATCTTGAAAAGTAGCCATGAAAAACTGAAACATGGAAAATTGACTGTTTTCAACGATGACTTACCGGTAAAGAGGTAATGTTATTATTTTCGATGTTGAAATCCTCTAGAAGGCCACAGTTGCATAAACCGTCTGGCAGCGAAGTTAGTCGATTATACCTAAATGGAAAAATTATTATAAATATACCTAAATGGAAAACGACTTTGGTGCCACAAAAAGCATCATGGTTAGTAATGGGTATCTAATTGATGTGACCTCCTTCTTCTCTCTCTCTCTCACACTCTCTCAATGTTAAATTTTCTCTTCTTCCAGTAACTACCGGGTGTCCCCAAAAAAGTACTCCCGTTTGAAAAATCACCAAAATTTGATCACATGACCGATCTTCAATTTTCTTTTTTTACCAAGTAGATCAAGGACCAAATTATTTTCCCAGACACAGCTGATCTTGTAATTGGTTTAAAATTAGCAAATTTAGCTCTTTTTAGGGCTACCTGGTTTTGAATCATACTGCAAAAAAGTATTTATGCTTGCCAGATCAATTTATTTGTGCATAGCTTCTAGTTAGGTCATAAATTACAGAAAGGAATACCCACTATCATTGGAGACTTCGATGACGATGAAAAATCTGAAAATTTTGACTGTCAGGCAAGATTGAGCATTTTGCTGGAACAGTATAACTCAAAATAAGGTTCTTCAAAGTGTAACTTTTCTACCTCGTTGCATCAAAAGCAAACATTTTTGCATCCATAAATATTTTTCGGTCTTTGATAAAACAAGTCAAAAAGAAAATTTTATCAAAGGCTTGAATATCAATTTTTGGTGATTTTTTAAACAGGAGTACTTTTTTGGGACACTCGCTAGGGTAATCATAAAATACAGGGTGTCTCAGAAAAATTGTTCGACGTTTGATTAAATGTTGAAAAATAACGATAAAAGATACGGGCTCCTGGTTAGATATCCCTGTTTCTCAGATTTTAAATTAATTTTAGACGCAAAAATCTTGTGAATCCGCTAAGAATTCACGGAGTTACAAGCTTTTGAAGTTCAAATATGTGTGAAACTGAAACCAGACGCCCCTAACTGACTTGTTTTCCAAAAAGACGTTCTACAATCGAGGTAAAGAAGGCTGTCCAATGTTTTACCTCTCGTCGATATCAGAGCAAGCCACAAAAGACTTCCAAAATTGTCTAATTCTTGTAACCGTTGCCAAAATTTACTTAAGACTGCAAGTATTTAAAAACACGGAATGAAAACTTAATCAATGAGAGATGGGGCAATTCTAAATTGTGCTGAACAGGATTCCTCCAAGTATCCATAACTTTGATTCAATGTTATATAAAGCCAGTTGATCGAAAGTGATTTCCAAATTCCATTTGATTTGCTTTGAATAACCGAGATTCTACTTTCACTAAATATGCAATTTAGGGGCGTTTGGTTTCAGTTTTCGCACAAACTTGAACTTCGATTGCTCGTAATTCCGTGAATATTTAGCCGATTTGCTAGTTTCTGGTGTTTAAAATTAATTTAAAATCTCAGCAATATGGCTATGTTAACGGGGAGCCCATTCATTATTTCGTTATTTTTTTATATTTAATCAAACGTCGAACAATTTTTTTGGGACACCCTGTACGGTATTCATAAAATAGAGCCTGCACCTCTCTTAATTATACTACACTCGACAAATATAAAAGGCGTGCAAAGTGAAGAGTTACCTTAGTCCAAGTCTTGTCATCGCTCTCAAACTACCAATACTAGTTGGAAGATCGATCAGTTCATTATGCGCCAAATCGAGAGAGTTCATTTGTGTGCAGTTGCCAATTTCTGGGGAAAAACATCAGATTGAACCGAACTGATGAATTTTGCAAATCAGTAAAAATGACGGGTAGTAGAGATTAATCGTGAAGGTTTGAAAATATGATTGAATGTCAGCAAATAGTTAATGACCTAGCTGCCCAGCTGCGGGGCTTAAAATCTCGCAACGAAAATCTCCGAAATTTTGTAGTGCATATAATATATTTGGCCAGGGAAAGATCACAAAATTCGCCTGCTGAGGCAAACCCGAAGGAGATCTCTTTGAATGCAATAGCACTCATACATATGGAACACTGTTCCAATTGAAAGCGTTGAGATTTGAAAACCAAGTGTTTTCCTCATTCTAAGGGATTTTTTAGAAGTTGATAATTCTGTGTTTATACCTTGATAGTTCCTTCCTCAGCTATTATCTAAGACAGACCATAAAAGATGTTAACATAAAACCTTTGAAGTTGCTTTTTTGCGATAAGTACCTTGTGGAAGATGTTCCAGGTGATTATGAGACACGTCAAATGTGACAAGGTGAACAAGATTACCTGTGACATAAGAAAAAATTAGGATTGTGGTCTGGAGCAGTTCAGATAAAATGTTTAGGGCTTGAAGCTTCAAATTTAAGGTATACAAGAGCGCATATACAAGAAGACTGCAACGCGCCGAGCAGAAGGCATGGGAAGTCTAGCGCATGTCGGGCATCGATTAAATATTCAAAAATAGACCAAATATCAATTTATCTCAATTGTGATTCGGTGGATTAATTTCTCATGTGTTGATATTCCTTTGTGGCGGTGAATGTTTGTTGGAGGTTTGCCAAACAGCTGATTCTAAAATCAGCCATACGACCATGAAAATGAATCTCGATTTTACAGTCGATGTACAGCTTTTCCTAGCTGAACAGCCAATTCTCTTGCTAAATAACTGATTTCAAAAATTGCAATATCCGAATTTCAAATTGCAAACAAAATTTACTTCTGGAAGAGTTCAAAGAATAACATGTGCTAGCATCTGTTGTGAATTGGATGTTGGGTCATCCAGTGTGAATAATACTGTAAGTTGAAGTCATTCAATGTTGTGAAAAGCAACCCCAACCTGGTAGCATGGGCGAGGTGTTTTGAGCGATGGCGGCTCTCAATGGGGAGGGTGACGTCGGAAGTTGTTGTCGTTGTCGTTCTCTCAGCAGGGGACCTGTTGTTCAGCATCATCGGCTATTATGGTAGCCTGACATTTAATGTGAAACCGACTCCGTATTTATCAGTAAAAGTTTTGCATGCGCAGCCTTTTGTTATTGTATTTGATTGTATGTTTAGGCTTAATTTAGTTAAATTTAAAGGCAGAAACACCGCAACACGACAAAAAAACAACAGCAAATACGATTAATTTAATTTTTGCCAATATTTCGTCCTGCCATGCAGGACTTCTTCAGGGCTGTAATGTGACAGTTATAATAAAAATTTGAATATGTACAGCGATTTGAAAAGGAGAAGTAACACGTGATTGGTTAGATATGATGGCTACGCAGAGGTTATATGGGTTAGGTTTATAACGGTTATGTAATGTATGTAGTAAAATGATGATGATGCTAATCAAGATAATAATGATAATAATAATGCTTTTTTTGTCGTGTTGCGGTGTTTCTGCCTTTAAATTTATTCATTTTTTCGTCATCGCAAGCATCTTCGGATCCGGCAATCGACGTTGGTATCGTGGCCTTTACTTTTTCAAATTAAATTAATTTAGTTACCTGTCTTTTTTTCTTTATTCAACAAAAAAATAACTATTTACAAAAACATTAAGGCTAATTAACTACGTGCCATCCATAGTGGGAAAGGACTTATAGTCAGCGAGTTCCCACTTACAATTAAATCTAAATTGTTCCAATAATAGTCGTAAGAGACGGACAGCCCGAGAGCACACAATAAGCCATTGTAATTGGTGCTTTAAGGTTTGACGAGCAACATGAACAGCCCAGAGGTCCTTCTGAAGTCCAGGCTCGAGGAATCTGTCTTTACCTGTCTTTACGTTAAAGCCATGGAATAGTCATGGCCTTCTGTTCCCCGTGGTATCGTTCTTGTAGTGTAGTAAAGTAGTTCGTAAGTGTTGTTTCAAGTAATTTCGCTTTTGTAAATTTTCTATATTGAATATAAAAACAGACTAAAAACACTTGATCAACTCGGACGTGCCTTTCCTTATATTGTGACACAATTCAGTTTTACTTGACAAAAACCGAGAAAAATATGTAACGACAAGAGCTTGTCCAGACCGCAAACTACCTAATGTATGGCAGCAACAGTATAAGAATGTTAAAAGATAGGAACTTGCTCACCAATAGATGAAGGCAGCTCTCTGATTCTGTTTTCCCTTAGACTAAGCATCGTCAGAAGCTGTTCAAAAGAATGTAAAAGCCATCACAAGAACAAAGAAAAACAAGAATTTTCTGTCAGCTCTTTTGAGAAAATTAAAGAGCAGTCCTCAAGAGACTATTTAAACAAAGAAATATTAGCTGTCTCATATACAATACAATAACAATAACAATAACAATAACAATAAAAATACATTTACAGTGCAATACTTTTCTCGTAACTTATCATCCATCTCACATAGAATATCACCACCACATACCAAGTGTCCTAGAGGCACATATTTGCCATTCAATTTTGGTCATTGGAGGACGACAGACCCTGCGTCAATTTTTCGCAGGTAAAACTTTGGAGAAATTTTGAGTGTGTTCAAAAATTACCCCCAAGCAAAATAACTAAAATAAATTTCCAAAGCTACGGTATGATAGCCATTCTGCTAAAAACTGATTCATCCCCATCGATAAAATAAGATAGAATCCGAAATTTGACAATCATTTCGCAACACACCCAGTCAGTGCATCTCTTGATCTCTCCACTTTGTAACATGCCTCTGGAAAGGGGCAGTTCGTTCTCAGCTACAGAAATGGACCACTCTGACAATGAACTAGCGAATAACGTAAACTGTAACTTACAGTTAGGTTGCCAATATCACTCTCCACGACTGATAATCGATTGAAGCGCAAGAATAATGTCGTCAGCGATTTGAGTTTGTACACAACTGGTGGAATCTGCCATGAGAAAATTGAGCAAATTTCAAGTTTGTTGTTTAAGTAAATAGAAAGCTAATAATACAGACCTACATGTATAGAAGTTATTACCGGTCAGTACCCAATTGCCTTTTACTTTACCCTACTAACATTACAAAAATCAACGAGGATGAATGTAGTGCAATGACTTGAATATAACCAATCACGGTAAAAGCCCTATCAAGCCCCCCTCTCTATCAATCCCCATCTCTAATAAGCCCCTCGCCTCTGAGCCAAAATTTTAAATAAGCCCCCTCCCTATTAAGCCCCCCCCCCCACTTTTATTAAATTCCAGAGGTTAACAAAGATTTTCCATTTATTGAGCTACGTTTTTTTATTTTTCAGTAATCTATTTTATTAAACTGTGTCGAATCATGTATTTGACTCCTAAAATTGTATGTTGAATCCACAAAATATAGGGTAAAAGAACAAAAAATCTATCACATGTAACCTTGTCATTTGATTCCGAGAATGCGCCCCCCCCCCCTCTCTCTAATGAGCCACCCTTCTGGAGTGTCCGAAATTAAGTAAGCTCCCGGGGGCTTAATAAAGCTTTTACAGTAAACAAGGAAAAAGATGCGCAACACGTAATGAGCGTAGCTTGCAATCAAGTTCGTTAGTCTTGGATTTATCATCTGTGATAGGGGTGCTATATATGTCACCGAGAAAGCTAAGCAATCGTCTAATAGAACCGGGTGAGGTGAGTACAAAAAAAGGTATGACGTTCCAAAAAATACTGTTCCCTGAATATCAAAGCAACGATTTTGAAAAATGCCTTCCTTTTCTTATAAACGATATATTCAGTTGGATGGGAAATTTACCCAGTTTAAATTCGCATCTTCTTTTTTAAGATATGGGAGATTGTCTCAAGAAGGCTATTTAAAAGATTGTCAAAACTCACAGCATTATCTGCGTTAGCATTTGATATCCTCTTGGAAGGATGGAATCCCCTTATATTGTTTTGTTACACTAGGGGGGGGGGCATGACTTTCTCCCAAAACAACAAGAAGTGCTAAAGCGTATTTAAGTCACTGTTCAAGGGTAGAAATATTAGGAAATCTAATAGCGATTTTAGGCCGTTTTGAGGTTTTTGAAGAAACCTGCTTGAGATCGGAACAGAGTGACTGATTACTTACAGCCAGGTAAGAATTCAAAAATATTTGATCATATTGGCTATTAAATAAGATATTGAAAGATTTTATTGCTTTGAAATTTCGGGAACGGTTGCCTTTTTTCAATAATTTATTTTAACTGGGCTGAAAGGATGTCTAGCCATTCAAAGCTAATTTAGGCTCACTGGGCATGCCACATCCAGGCATGGGACCCTTAGTTTAACGTCCCTTTCGAAGGAGGGTGAAATGAGTTGCAAGGTCAGACCTCCGAGGGGTCACCCATCCGGAGTTTGACCTCACTCGACCGAGCATAACTTCAGGTACCTGACGGAAACCGTTTAAGCCGCTCGGCCACTCACCACACAACGTGCGTTTTACATGCGAACGATGCAAACAATGCAATAATTCAAATAATTAGTTAAAGCATAATGCCTGGACATACGATATTTTGACAAACTGTGTCCTTGATTCACGCTTTTTAAGCAATAATTTCATAATACTTGACACGGAAGAAATAAAGCAGTTTATCAAGTCATTACCTCCGTAAGTTTGTTATGCCTTAGATCCAAGACTTTCAGTTTCGTCAAATTGTTGAGATTTTCTGCAGAAAAGTCAAAGAATAACGAATTAACAAGTGTAATGCGATGTCGCAATAAAGAGATGTATATTACGAAAGAACAGTTAAAAGTACAGGATCACCCAAGAATGGAAACTTTTTAAAAATCATACAATTTTGATCATAAAACTGATCTTGAATATTTCTTTCGTGCATTAGTGTCGAGGATGAAATTAAAATAATCTTAGACATGTTGCAAAAGTCTTGAAATTTCTTTGAATTTGCAGGAATTTGTGCTTTTAGAAGTCACCTTGGCTTGGCTTAGAAGTCACAGGAAAATATTTTCAATTTTAACTTTCACCCCGCAATATCACTTAATTTGTTGTCCACGTCCTTGGAAAATCACTTTATCACGTCAACCTTGAAAAGGTTATAAGAAATTACATGAAATGGCCGTTTTGCTAACAAATGCACTATTTTGTGCAACAGTAATGTTCAAAAGATGTCTTTCGTGCCTTCATTTTGTTACCGCTGTACCAATAGAATAAAATGACAATCATCTACAAAATCCACTTGGTCCCAGACACGAATATACAACGAGAAAATGGCGATTTGTCCGTTTGGTCACCCGGATAACGTTGCTTTTATCTATTCATTTATCAATTTATTTAAAGTTGGTTCATCATCAGCTCTAGTTCTACATTACATTATTACAATAATGTGAACTAATTTATACCAACTATTTACAAGAAAAATAAACCTATAATACAATGTAATGCAACTTACTAATAATCATTATCTACAAATTTTACACTGGCATTTGTCTCCACTCCAATGCTTGGGACGAACAAGAAACAAGAAACGAACAAGAAACGTTACTCCAAAGGTTCCTATATGCGAGGCTTACCGGACGATTAATCATTATCATTATCAATTTCTTTATCACTGGATTACGATACATGACAGCTAAAAGTAGTTATATTCCAATGTATGTATGTATGTGCGTAATATTTTGCCATTATAACATTATAAACTAAATGTAACATAAATTCAGAAAAAAGGAATCTAATTACAAATGTACAATATAATGCGAATATAAAAAAGTAAAAATGTAATTTGAAAACACCCCCAGTTTAAAATGGCATTAAAAGGTCAGTGCGACCTTGTTTCCATAACGGTCCCTCCAGATGTGTCATTGAAAGGAAAATCTTCACAAAGGAAAAGAAAAACAATATTATGTCTCAATCTCAATACTTGAGAGCAATGCGGCATTTTCAAGATTGTTGATAGACAGTTATGTTGCAGCTTTTAGAATTTTAATATTGTATAAGGGGTTGCTTTTTAATTTTGGACGTCTTTAAAGAATTTGTCTTTGATCTTATGCTTGAAGCTGTTGACACTCTTAGCAAATTTTAGGTCAGAGTGTAGACCGTTCCAGATTTCTGCTAACAGTCCTGACCTAAAATCTGCTACGAGTGTCAACAAGCAGACCACCAAGGTTGGGAGGGTTTGTGGGAGCTACAGGCTTTTTACATACAAAACTGATTGTTACTTGTGTGAATTGTAGTAAACTTTTCCCCTCTTTGGTTGAAAAGAGATTAACAATTGTCTCATTTCGCTCTCTTCCTTCGAAAACCTTAGCTCTGTATCGGGCACAGAATCTACTTAAAGGGGCTCTGTCGTCAAAATATAAACAAAACCATGATTTTTGCAGTTTTTTGAAAGGTGATATCACACAGGATTTTCATATTTTTTTCAAAATGAAAGTTGCTGTTTGGACATTAATCATTGGACTTTACTAAGGAACAAACTAAACATTCATATCTTCTACGATTGCTCGGATATAAGTGGATTTTAATGGTCACTTTTTGGTGGCTTGGGTGAAGCCACCAAACAAACTGCAGAAAACAATGAATGAACAATGGATAATTGGTGACACGTGCGAGTTTACGGATTTGTTTACTCTTTGACGACAGAGCCCCTTTAAATAAATTATTCAGTCATTAACTTTATATACCTGGGAGATTCGTAAGTATATTCTCGTTAACAGCCAAACATTCGAGATTCTTCATCAATCCAATTTCAGTTGGTAGATTCAGCAATTTGTTGCCATAGAGATAAAGTTCACGTAGTAGTGATAACTAGGGAAAGATAACAAAAGAAATTAAGAGTAAGCTCGAAAAAGCTCGAAAACAACATTTTACATTGGCATTGATCAAGCTAGGAAAACTTGGGGTGGGTCGTTAAGAGTACAACTTTATCATTTTATGTACTGTACTAAGATGTTGTGTTCTACAAAGACAATTGGATTGAATTTGAATTGAAATGAATGGTTTGTAAACAAGCCCGTTAAAGATTTGCCAGCATACTAGGTATCACCAAAAGGACACAAAATTTGAAAACTCGCAATAATACAATAGAACACAAATTTCAATGTTCTGTTTTGTGCAGTTACTTCAAGTAACAATCATCTTTGCAATGACAGGTTATCTTTGTGACAGAAAACATATATTCCTGCTAGAGAGGCTGCGCCCTAAATGGTCAGCTTTCGAAACAAAATTGATTCAAAATAAGGAAATTTCCTCGGACTGGGCAAATCACGATAAAAATTTTCATGAACTCTTTCTCAAAGCTGAACTTAAATGTAACGACTACTTTAGCTTCTTCTTTGTCTTGGGAAATTTTCGGCTCAAACGCAAGTCAGTCTCAACGGCCTAATCTTTGGCATGACGTCAAATTTGGACGTACCCTGAGTTCATAACGACGCCTTCGGAGTTACCTTGTTGAACTTATCTCGTCACAGCAAACCTAAGCAGAATTAGGAACTGTGAATGACGGGGGAAGGAACAGAAAGGTCTGCGGGATATTTGTGAAAATCTACCAAGTGGAAGAGCCATTTGCAAGAAGTATGGAATGATATGGTTACATTTTAAAATATGGTGCAGGTAGGCCCGTCTGACCACAGCCGAGATAAAACCTCCGGCTTCTACATTCATTGCAAATTTCTGTGATTTTTCTTCAAAAATAACCTCTTCAGGGTTGAAGTTGCCTGCAAACAAACTGTAGTTTTACTTTATACAAAATCCCGAGGCAACACGAAGAAAACAAATATTGGGCTTGGAAAACAGCAAGAACATTAAATACTCTCACTTTTATCCATTTCAGGTAAGTGTTTCAAAACATCCTTCATGACAAGGATAGGCGGTACAAAACGAAAACAACAAGACAGAATCTTAGAAAGACCAGAAATGGCATCAGTAAATCAGTTTCACGCACTTTCCTGCAAAATGCAGGCCCGACATCCTTTTGAAACGAAGATTTTACAGTGCGGTCAGATATGATGAAAAATGTTAGCCGACAATTTAGGGCGATGCCCCTCTACTTACAAAGAAAGCATATCAAAGAATACAAAGTTACCTCCTTGAGTTCCTTAATCGGCAAAGTATTGGTCTGAAAGGCAAAGAGAAACACGTTAGCTGAGCAAAGAGCTTATCGATTTTTTCAAAACGTTCCACACATTGGTCACAGTATTGTCTTTTCAAATATCAGACGAATGAATACAAACCGCAAGGAAATGTCAGAATATTATGAAGCAATACAGTACAGCAACGACGTCTCTTAAACTCATCCAAACTCACAACACTTTTCGTAGTTTCACTCCTGCATGTGTCCTGCAATACGCTGCAAAAACTGGCTTGTGACCTCATTTTAAAGTTTTCTCTTCAATTCTCCTTAAAATTCTTCATTGATATTCACTGTAATTTTATTTGAGACAAAGGAAACTCTTTTTCTTGCTGAAGATTGTATTTTATGTCAAGAAACATATCTGCAGCAGTGTCAAAGGCAACATGATGATTCAAGCATTTAAAAATAAGAAAGAAATTGAAAAACTTTTAGTGCTAAATGCGAAAATTTTCATGTTGAATAAAGAGACTTTTAGCAATATCATGGGCAATAATGCACCGTTGATGTGGCCTATATTATGATCAAAATTGTATTTTTACTTACTGTGTTGTTTCTCTTCCACAAGATTGCGAGTAAAGCTTGATAATGTTGCTACTCCTTCGTTCTTCTCTCATAACAAAATGCCGCCAATATTCAAATACAGTTGAAACGGTTGGAGCTTCTACGCAGCGATACGTCTCATTTCAAACTTTAAAGGGAAGTTTGAAATGAGACGCATCGCTGCGTAGGAGCTCCGACCGTTCAACGGTATATGAATATTGGCGGCATTTGATTCCTTGTTGTTACGAGAGAAGAACGAAGGAGTAGCAACATTATCAAGCTTTACTCGCAATCTTGCGGAAGAGAAACAACACAGTAAGTAAAAATACAATTTTGATCATAATATAGGCCACATCAACAGTGCATTACAGTAGAAACCCGCATAAAAGAACCCGTTTTTATAAGAACCTAGAGGCTGAAATTCAATCTTTAAAACCCCCTAAATAAGAACCCCTAAGAGGCTGAAACTGGGAAAGGTTCTTATATAATAGCTTTAATGTAAATTATTAAAATGACAAGAATTTTTAGAATTCTTCACATCCTGATCAGACTTCTTCATTGGTACAAAAGATTTGTTCTCAAGAATTCTCAAGAAATCTCAAGAATTCTTGGGCCGGAAAACAGTGTTAATGTGTGCAAGGCCTGCTCGTATATAAGAACCTTTTTAAGAACCATACAGGCTGGAATTTAGAATAGCAGCCATTTAATTAAGAACCAATTCAGGCTGCCCAGAAAAAACCTAGGTTCTTTTATTCGGGTTTCTACTGTATTGCCCATGGTAATATGGCAAGATCAAAGTTTTATAAAAAATGTATACTGTAGACTACCTACCCCGAGATTACTAAGATCCAGTCTATGAGAGGACTCTTCTTTGCATTTGTTTATAAGCTTGACGATTTCCTAGGAGAGATAAAGAATAGATCACAATTTGTTTGCAGACAAGCAATGACAATGACTAACAGGGTGTCCCAGAAAAAAATGTAAAGATTTGGTTTGATGCAGCGATGTTAAGTCAGCTTTAATCCAAGGCAAATCACTCTCCAAATGTTCCTCGATAGCTAACTTGAACATAGATACCTTGTTTGTTTGTTTATATTGGTGCTTTGAGAATAGAAATATCAATCTTGAAAACTAAAATTTGCTTCCATCTACGAACGAGAGCTTTGGCCTTTTCGCCTGAGCAAACTCTTGAAGCATATCAAAATTGAAAACTGAAATAAAAAAAACTGCCCAATGAGTGACTTCTGGAAAAAAGTACGATGTGATCTAATCTTGCTCAAATTTCATCAAGGCGATCCTTGATTTATTAGCTGTGCCTCAAGAATTTGTGGACAGGCTTAAAATCGCAACCAAATGACTTATATGTGCTTTAGCAAGCGTTAAGGCTCATTTCCATGGAGCTGCATTTTCTGCTTTAGCGTAACAAGGGCAGATTTTGTAATACAATAGCATGAGTTGCTTTTGTTGACACCTCAATTCAAAGCGATTAGAGATTGCAGACAAAGGAAATTCTCTCAACCAGTAATTCAAAACAAACAAAGCCGCAAATGTTTCTTTGAAACCCAGGTAGCTAGCTCGCTCGTTGTGCATCCCAGAAATTGGTTTTAAGGGCAAACATGAGCATAGATCGAAAGAAGAAGGATGCATCTGCACATCTGCAGCGGGCATTTTATTTGTTTGGTTCACAAGCTATTTAGGAGGCGATTCAATTCTCTTATTTTTTTGGGTGTTATCAAAACATTTACCACTCAGCTTCTGGACCAAAGAAATAAAATGCCCGCGGTGGATGTGTAGATATATCCTTCTTCTTTCGATCGATGCTCATGTTTGCCCTTAAAAATAATTTCTGGGATGCACAACGAGCGTGCTAGCTAACTGGGTTTCCGAGAAGCTTTTGCAGCTTTGTTTGTTTTCAATTACTGGTTGAGGGAATTTCCTTTGTCTGCATTGGCTAATCGCTTTGAATTCAGGTGTCAACAAAAGCAACTCATGCTATCGTATTACAAAATCTGCCCTTGTTCTTTAGCGTAGCAAATGTAGCAACAATGACTCTACCTCTATGAATCTAGTCTCTCGGAATCGCTATAAAAATTTTGGAAACAATAATAATATCTGAGACAGCAACTGGTTGTTTGTAGGGTTAGATGGTATAAAATAATTTGAAAAAGGAAAGGCCACGATACCAGCGTCGATCGTCGGATCCGAAGATGCTTGCGGTGACGAATGAATTAATAAATTTGTTGAGGCAGAAACACCGCAACACGACGAAAAAGACAACATCAAATGTGCTTGGATTTACTTATTGCCAATATTTTGTCCTGTCATGCAGGACTTCTTCAGGGCATTTATGTGACAGTCATATTCAGAAATTAAAATTTGAATTTAAATAAAGATGGCATACATCATATCCTGGGCCGTAGGAAGCAGCTTCGGATTAGGGGGGGGGGGGTAATTGTTCTTAAAACATCCAGTCAAATCTTCTATGTTTTGAAAAAGGTTGCAAACGTTTTAAGTTTGCTTTGATTCTCGTCAAACGTAGCAGCAACGACTCAACCTCTACAAATTAAATTGAATCTTTCGTCATCGTTATTTTTTATATTAAAACGATAAAATCTGAGACGAACATCTGGTAGTTTGTAGGGTTAGATGGCATACATTGCATCAAGTAAAATTTCCTATTTTTGAAAACTTTTCAATATAATTGCGTTGGTTGCGTTTTTTCTGAAACACCTTGTACGGGCCTGGAATCGTTTTAAGTTTATTTTGACCTCTAAACGTAGCAACAACGAATCAACCTCTACAAACGGAATCTTTCGTCATCGCTGCTAAGATATTGGAAACGATAAAATCTGAGATAACATCTGGTAGTTTGCAGCAGAGGTGGAAAAAGTGCGCGAAGCCACGAAGCAGCTTCGCAGGAAGTTTGTTTGTCTGAAAGGAAGGAACGGGGAGGAAAGAGAGAAAGCGGAATAAAAGGAAAGAAAAGAAATAAAATGATGAAGGGAGGATTGAAGAAATGAAAGGAAAAAGGCTGTACAAAAAAGGATGGAAAGAAAAAGCAGAGGAGGAAGAAAGGATGGAAGGAAGATAGGATGACAAAGACAGCAAAAATTGAAAATATGAAGAGACAGGAAGGACTAAAGGAAGGAAAGAATAGAAGAAAATCAATGTTTGGATTATACTCTTTTCATTTACACGTTGTGATCCAAGGAAGCTTCAAAAGTTATTTCAATTCCTAGTGGATTATCGACTACACTGAAATCTGCGACTACAGAAAATTGATAAAACAATGGAAGGAAGAATTCTGGTTTGACGTTCCTTCGCAGGAAGGCAAATATTTTTTCCACCACTGGTTTGCAGGGTTAGATGGCGTACATTGCATCAAGTTAAATTTTCTATTTTTGAAAACTTTTCATGATAATTAGGTTGGTTGCGTTTTTTCTGAAACACCTTGTACAGGCCTGGAAACGTTTTAAGTTTATTTTGACCTCTAAACGTAGCAACAACGAAACAACCTCTACAATTAGAATCTCTCGTCATCGCTATAAAAATATTGGAAACATCTGAGCGAACATCTGGTAGTTTTCGTATCGGAATCACACGAGAACGACGGGGAGGTAATTCAGCTGATTAAAAGAGCCGGTCGTGCGTTTTTCTTTCTTGAAAGCTTGCGCTACTGACTAATGTCGACAGCGAAATAACATCAATTTTATCATTATCTGCAGCGAAAAATCATCCATCGATCGGCTCAAAGACAAGTTCATGTTGTGACTATGTTGTGACAGAGCGAGAGCTACACCACCGACTGCATTCAAAATGTTTGATACACGTTATCTTTTATAGGAAACTAAGGTTCGGGGCTGGAATGTGCGTGGTTTCTGAAAAATTAGGGCATTTTTGCTACCAACAGTTTCTGATGATGTCTTTATATTTCTAATGCCGGAAATGTAGAGCTAGATTTGTTCTCGTTAGAAGGGCTCCAAATTAATTAGAAAGATCTCAAAACAAGCCATGAACATAATTCACACTCAAGACAATGTTAAACTGTTAAAACGATTGCCATTACTGTACAGTGTCAAAACACTTTTGAGTGCAAATTACAAAAGCCTCGCAATTACAAAATCTAACTGTTCCACTAGAAATGGTAAGCTTTTTTTGAATTGTAACAAAAAATTGTCAAATGTTTTTTTCCATTCTTAACATTTGATTTTTATCATATTACTCTGAAACATGGTTGGTGGTAATTTTAGCTTGAAGGAGTTTGTTTTCACGTTGCAATTGTTCTAATTTGCGCCAAAGGCTTTGATCTTTGGCGGGTGTCTATTGGGTTTAGCCAACTAGTGGCTTAGGTGCTAACGGCGTGTCGGTTTTATTTTGTTCGTCTGCTATGAAAGTGGCCTGTTTTATTGGTAATTTGTTCTTCACACGAACCAAACTGATGAGAGTGCGACGAAACTAGTATTTGGTGATTTCCACGTTTATCTTTTCAGCAGTTACTGGTGAGTTATTAACTTACTTCTTTCCTTTCATGTTTTAAAGTTAATTCGGTTTTGTTTCACAGGATTCAACAGTTTTCTCTTGTTGCAGGCTTATTTTTGGTTGTTGTTTCTTTTACAGGAGTTAATAGTCTTCTTTCTACTGATTTCGGTGTTTTTATTGCGATTATTGGTTTAATATGATGAATCCGTTATCTAAGGGTATTTTAAAATTTTATCTTTGATAATTGTACGTCTAAAGTGAAATAAAACTTGATTTCTCGCGTGCTCAATAGGCTTTCCACTCCCCCAAAATCCTTAAAATTGGTATGAAAATCAACATAAAATCCTTAAACATTGGTTTGCCCTGCAAGTCCTCGTCATTCCAAGACTCGAATTACCCCCCCCCCCTCCGCCCGAATTACGAGGTCAAATTCTTATTATGAGGTCAAATTCTTACTTTCGAATAAAATATGCATATTCTGCCAACATCAAGGATTGAACTTCATTTTCCAAAAATAACTGAAACATCACGAAAGCAGCTGCCGGAAACTAAACTTGCCCAACGAAACTTCGTACAACAGTTGTCAGTGTTTTCACTTTAATTAGCTACTCGGCAAATTTTAGATCACAAGTTATTAACACGAAATCTCTTGTCCTGATTTGCCGTGCCTACATATAATTTCCAGGGGCGCATATGTTATTTACTACTAAGGAGCTGCAGAGCTATAGAAAATATTCCTGTGCAGGTATACATTAGTTGCAGCGCTCCTCCATAGAAGCACACGAGCAGTGTCTAGCTACCCATGGTTGGACTTTTCGGAAATCTTCGGTATTTTCAGCCACGTATTTTTCTATAAGAAACTAAGGTCCGGGGCTGGTGGGTGGTTTCTTAAATTTTTGGGCCTTTTGCTGCTTATGCTTTTAATGCCAGAAATGTAGACTTCATTTAGTCTTGTTAGAAGAGCTCCCAAGCTACTTAGTAAGATCTCAAAACAAGTAAATAACATAATTCGCACTCAAAATAATGTCGAAACAGTTGCTATTACTATGCATTGTCAAAACATTTTTGAGTGGCCTGGCTGGGAAACTTAAAACTGCAAATTACAAAAGTTTCTTAGCTTTTTAAATTCAGGTAGGGTTGTTTCTTAAATTTCGAAAAATTAAGCCTACCGTTTCTTACCCGGGGGGGGGGGGGGGC
>REGL01000615.1:66421-85922 GCA_004194395.1 Aurelia aurita complex sp. Pacific | reverse complement strand
TACAGCAGTGACTGCCTTATCTTACTTTGGAGCGAAACTTCTGTGTTGGCCGCCATTGCAAACAAACGCTGGCAGGAAAGTAATGGGTATTCCCCCAGGGTCTGGTCCGTTAGGGTCCGGTCCTACTGGTCCTGGGTCTGGTTATTCCGTTATGCCATTGCAGGTTCCTTCACGTGAAAACTAATTCATCTCCTTACACAGGGAATTGTTGGGTGTGATTGTCAAGTAATTTCCTGCCCTTCTATACACCTTTTCAGCCAAGAATTAAATTTTGCTGGTGAATTTCATCACTGTACTACATAGAGCGTCCTTTCGGAATATATGTTTTGCAGAGCCTACAGTTGCATTTAGCATCTGGTTCGTTTTTAAAAATAGGAAGGGTGCTTGATTGTTTGATTTCTTGCGGAATAGCTGCCGTAGATTATTTCCAAGGTAGCCTATGCTATGGTTTCAATTCCAAAGGACGTAGTCCGTACCTTCGAAAGTTGAGCGTTATTGCCATGCCTTAGATTGTAGATTCGTTCCATAAATATATCCTTCCGGAAAGATGGATTTAGATCGGCTTTGGTTGATACATTTCTGTCATTAGCAACTGTAGGCTTCTTACATGGATTGGCATCGATTTGGTCTGTTCCAAGAGAAAGCCAAAATCATTTCCGCAATCTTTAAATGCTATACGTAATGCCTTTTCGCAGGCTGATGCTGTAAGGCAATCATCGGCGATGAATTACTATTTAATGAGAACCAGACTTTCCTTACAATCTCGTTTTTTATATTTTAAAATTATTTATCTACGGTAGCCCCGTCAGTCAGTATGACTGATTTTCAGGGGGCAGTGCCAAAAACTTTACAAATTAAAAATCTACCAAAACTAATAACGAGAAAAGGAAACTAACTACAATCAGGGCATGAAAAAATATTTCCCTTCCTGCGACCAGACAAAAACTATCCTTAAATTTCCAGCAAAAACACTAAAGTGAAAATATTTGAGCTTTCTTAAAGAGGGGTCATGTTCCAAACTTCCAACGATAGGCAATAAACGTCCAACTGGTGTTCTGTTAAAATGCGAATGGGACATGGTGAAAAATGAAGTTTCGAGCTGATTAAGTTGGAAAACCATGAACGAAATCATCTGTGATTTCTAAAAGGCATGAGGAAAAATCAAGTTCTGCACTTTCTTATATTTGTTNAATCTACCAAAACTAATAACGAGAAAAGGAAACTAACTACATTCAGGGCATGAAAAAATATTTCCCTTCCTGCGACCAGACAAAAACTATCCTTAAATTTCCAGCAAGAACACTAAAATGAAAATATTTGAGCTTTCTTAAAGAGGGGTCATGTTCCAAACTTCCAACGATAGGCAATAAACGTCCAACTGGTGTTCTGTTAAAATGCGAATGGGACATGGTGAAAAATGAAGTTTCGAGCTGATTAAGTTGGAAAACCATGAACGAAATCATCTGTGATTTCTAAAAGGCATGAGGAAAAATCAAGTTCTGCACTTTCTTATATTTGTTGTATATAATGTTTTAAAAATTGTATATGAGATACAATCCATGTTAGGTAACTTGCTTGATTTTACAAGCTATTTTGATTACTGTATGAGAAATTAGAAAACAGTGGACGATACATGAAAAAGATAGATTGTGGGAAATTTCCTGCAGGATATTATGATTGAAAATTTCCTGCGACCACCCGGTCGCATGGTCGGGTGGGTTTTCATGCCCTGATTACAATTATAAATAACTTATTTACAACTAATTACAATCAATTTACAATTTACCCTTTATCTTCTTCTTAAAAGAAGAAAAAGAGGGAGCTTGCTTGGCCTCGCGGCTATTAAGTTTATTCCAGGTTTTCGCACCACGAAATGCAAACGCCTTCTGCCCATTACTAGTTTTCATGACAGAAAATCCTCACAGAGAAAAATGAGCTATTTAAGTAAATCTCCCTTGACAGTTGAAAAATGAATTCTTAAAAGATTATGGGTTTTCAATGTTTGCCAATTCCTTAAAAATCTAAGCTTAATATAGTTAAAGTTTGCGAAACATGCATACGATACTGGTCTGTCATTTTCCGCTCTTTTTGTAAATGAGACGCAAACCGTGCACTTTGTTTTGAAGAAAAGATTTACAAGAGATTATATCTTAACGAGGAGAGATCTTTAAACTAAAATTAAGGTTAAAAGCGTTGAATTATTGATATCTAAAAAGGTTTTGCTACTTAGAAGATAACGCAATAAGATCAGAAAAACGGCAGATGTGAAAGCTAGTTTCGATTTCCATTTTATTCGTCAGACAAATTTAGCCAATATATTGAACCTGTAGTTTCAAGGACTCCAAAAAAACTCTCCACATTCGCTAGGGACTATTGAGTCAGTCAAAAATGTCATGGGGGGGGGGGTACATCCTTGTTAAATGATACTGGAAGTGCCGCTCATGTGAGTGGGTTTTTTCATCTGAAATCCCCTACATATGGGTCTGTTTTTAACCATAATTCTGGCAGATGGGTAATTTTTTGAGAATTTTCTTATCAATGGGTCCTATAATGATAATCCGCACCAAACAACTGACATCTTCCTTTGTATTTTGCTTGAGAAATTCATACACATGGGTCATAAATTTCCTGATGTTAATGCAAATGGGTTCGGAATTATTGAATATCCTGTCATACGAATGGGTCCTTTTCTCAAAGTCGAAATGCCACGTTCACACTTAAGTACCCCTCCCCCCCCCCCCGGGGAAAAATATACAAACGTTTGAAAGCTTATGGCTCTCGAACTATTTACCAAATTCTTTAAACTGATAATATCTGTGTGGCTAACATAGCAACTTCGATAAGAAACTTCAGTTCGTCAAAATTGGTTGTATCCTTCTCAAATTACGAGCGACTTTAAAAAATTCCTTCATGTAATAATCCTTCAAAACAGGCGTAGAATCCTTGATCAAATTTGCTAGCAATCCAACCTCATGATAACAGAAAATAGCAAAAATGCTGAATGGCAGTCTCCAGTGTAGACGATTATGCAGCAGATATCCGGTTAGTAATCTATACCATGGAGAATTGCGGACACTTTTATTTTGAACGAAATCTTTATTAGATACTACCACCTTAATTTCTGTCCGCAAAGCTCCATGGCTATACCCGGGGAAAATAATTTAATTTTGATCTTCTCCTTTGAGGTTTGGTATAATCATGGATCATAGCAATCGATGATCATGGATCATGGATCGTGGATCATGGATCCATGATTGATCGCAACGCTCGCAGTTAAGGTAGTAGCCTCGAATAAAAACTAAAGTAGTAGTATCGAATAAATATTTCGTTCAAAATAAAGGTGTCTGCAATGCGCTCCATAGTATAATCTACTTGCCACGAAACGAAAATCTATAAGTGGCCTAAAAATTAAATATCAGTATTTCTTTTTCAAAATTGAGAACTACTTTTTGAGATTTACAGGGTATGATGTTAATCTTTTCATAAATGTTTGTTTCTGGAAGAAAAGGTCCCAATTCAAGATTTTCTCTGAAACTAATAGTTTATTATTTAGGACAAAAAAAATCCATGTCCAAGGCAAAAAACTTCTGCATTGGCCCTAAACATAAGAATTTAAACGAGAAGGTCTTACTATTTTGGCATGCACTTACGTCCCTTTTAAAGGTATAGCCAAGCTGACTAGATTTATTAAGCACATAAGCAAAATTAGCTTGGAAGAATGTAAGAAACGCCCAGAGGTAATCTAGTTACCTCATACCCAAGATGTCAAATAAAATTATTATCATTTTTATTGACAGCATGCTGCACGTTATTCTAAGTAATAATCACGAATGACAGATTTGCTCCTTTAGTTTGAATCAGCGGACTTGGTGGACACACCTCCACAATGAATACTTTGAGGAATATATGACGTAGCAAACGTCCATTCCGATTTCATTACAAATATACACCCTTGTTCAAATTGATTTAATCATCAGTAATCTCGTTACATTTTTTAGCAACAATACCACGTACAACTCTGCCTATTTTGTATGCAAATATGTATCAATTTGCCACAAGAATAATTAACAAAGCCTAGCTATTTATCCATCAAACAATTTTTAAATCACTGGTTTCGGTCGATTATTTTGCGTTGTGTAACGGATTTCTTCGATTCACTCTTCTTGGCTCACCCGGTATAAAGAATTGATATAATGCTAATAATCACGCATCAAGATTGACGTTTCAAGTGTGAATTCAGCAGCTATGATCCCAAATCTCGCAGAAGTTCTATTCAATTTCTCACTCATTTCCAGCTTTCCTTTCCAGCTTCCCAAAGTTCCGTCTTAACATTTTTCACAAATAAATTCCACAGTCTACAGATGGGGATATATTTTGCTTTACGTCTGTAGTAAATAGGGTTTGGAGATCATCCTCAAATTTTGATGATGGCAAATAAGATTAAATATATGGAGTAAATAATAATTCGAAATCTGGGACTAATGATGCTGGTTATCTCTTTCTAAGTAGTGCTCTTAAATGAAGATTATCGCTTGAATGCAAATAGAATTGCAGTCTGAACATAACAAGAAATTTTTCTTAAAGAATTAGACGTTAAATCTGTTCACATCAAGTCAATAAAGAAAAGTGGCCCGATATATAAACCTTGTTGATTCTTGAAATAATTTCTAAAACGAGTGTTTATCATTAGAACGCAAAAAGAACAGTGTTGAAGGTGTTGTGGCGCAGTGGTGTAACCCTCTGACTTTGCAGCCAGAACAGTCAGGCGGAGTGGGTTCGATACCCGGTAGGACCCCATCACTTGAGCGTCATGACACGGGTCGCGGACTCGATTAGGTCTGCTCTATTTCTGCGATCCCAGCGCTTGGCGCTGAAAAACGCAACTTCACCTTCACCAACAGCAGCGCCAGCACGAGACAATCATGTGCGACGAATTTCCTTTAAGAATTAGTATGGAGTTAAGCATCAAAGCCTCATTTTCATCGCTTCAGTAAAGAATAGTGGGCCGAAAAATGAGCCTTGTGTAACTCCAATTCTACCTTCTTGATTAAAGGGGTCTCATTTACTCTGAGCTGGGAATTGTCCCCAGGTTGAGTGAAGAATATGAGCCTGAAGAACTACTTTTGACTGAATGATCAACAATGTTTACATCAATTCAGTAAAAGGAGCGGTCCAAGACATGAACCTTGTGGAATTCTAACTTTACCTTCTTCTAGCTAAGAAGGATCCAATTTACCCTGAACTGGGAATGGTCTGCAAGCTGAGTGAAGAAAATACAGACCTGAAGAATACGTTTTGATATAGTGATCAAAAATGTTTACATCAATTCAGTAAAGAGAAGCGGTCCAAGACATGAAGCTTGCGGAATTCTAAAATTACCTTCTTCCAGCTACGAAGGATCCCATTTACCCTGAACTGGGAATGGTCTGCAAGCTGAGTGAAGAAAATACAGACCTGCAGAACAAGTTTTGATTTTGCATAATCAAAGATGTATGAATAGATTTAGTAATGGGCAGTGGCCCAAGCCATAAACCTTGTGGAACTCCAATTTTACCTTCTTCTTGCTTAAAGGGGTCCCCCATTTGCTCTCAACTGGGAATGGTCTGCAAGCTGAGTGAAGAAAATTTCAGTCAGGTAAAATTCAAAGTTTGTTTGAACATGTTCACTATTCAAAGTGTATTCATCTGAAAACGGAGCAGTGTAAACGATTGGAGTTTTCAACAACAAAAACGAAAAAAAAAACGAAATATCGAGCAGTGTGAAGTAGGCCTTATTCTAGCATTGTTTTTATTCCCATAGTAGGGCGCTTATTGGAATCTGTGTTTATTGCTGGTATTGCATATATTAAGAGGCTATGAGGCATGAGGTTGAATACGTTGACCATGAATACTTAATCAAATAGCTTTTTGAAAGGCAGTTATTATCAAACAACGTTTTATTGTTATCAAACAGAGGTTTACTGTTATCATAAAAATTTGTTGCTGTTTATTGTAGTCGTTTTCCTTGAAGCCGCACAGCTTTGACACTCTTTTAAAGGGGCAGTCAGACGCGAAACGCGGGTAGCAGATTCTGCGTGTCACAATCCAATTCGTATAGGCCTAAATACCAAAACATGTCTATTGTACCTCTTTGTTCGCTGTAATTCTGATGAAATTAATTGAGCAATGAATCCAGTAGTGTTTGAGAAGGTTCTATTCACCTTTCGGTTTCACCAAGCATCATAAATCTGACTCAAAAACCATATTCTTTGATGAGTTTCTTCCCCACTTCGACTTGTGTATCTCTTCGCAGCTTCAAAGTTGCTTCAGCAAGATCGCTGTTTACGACTTTCAGGAATTTGTGATAGACAAAATAACTTTGCAAATACATGAAATCGACATAGACGAACACTATCTGTCAATTAAATCCTTGAAGATTGTCAAGAGCAACGTCGATGGAGATGGATTGAAATGTGCCATTAATCCCATTCAAAATCTCCATTGACGAGTCGATGCTAAGCCTAAGCACTTTTCATACACATACAATGAAAATGTCGCGCCCAACGTCACGTCTGACTGCCCCTTTAAACTTGATTCACACTAGAGTAGTAAAAACACCTTAGAATTATGATAATGCATTTTTTAAACTCATTTCAAACCAGTGGCGGACACTTGGGGGGCAGGGGGTGCAATCGCCCCCCCCCAATGTTGGCTAGAACAAATATCTTTTGGTTGAAAACAAGAGAAATAAACAATGCTTTTTAACTGAAACAATAGCTTCGCCCCCCCCCCCAATATTCGACAGTGTCCGCCACTGAGTCATCGCTTCCAAGAAGAATCAAAACTTTTCAATTCCATCCAAATGCTTTACGACATCTTTAAAGGCCCCACAAGATACTCAAATTGTGGCAAAAATAAATCGATACCTTTTCCCGTCGCATTTCTAATGCACTTATGAAAGCTGGTTCCTACTGCGCGATTTTATCATCGAAGGTTTTTCAAACGAGAGGAAAGTTTATCTTGCACTGGGAACGAAATTTAACAGTAAAGCCCAATTTTTACAACTATGTATCCTTCACAGTTAAATATCGTTTCCAGTGTAAGATGATTTTTCATCTTATTTGAATAATTGGCGATGAAAAAAGCGATGGTTATTCATCGCGCAGTGGGAACCAGCCTCAACACTTTTTCCTCTGGTGTGAACCAAGCTTTGTGAAATAATATTGTTGGGGAGATGAGATACAGTTTGTCCGAGGAAAGTTACGTGTCCCCCCGTGCAGTAGGTTAATGCTCATGCACCCGCCGTCAGAGTTCCAACCCAAAACGCTACTGCGCACGAGCATTAACCTACTGCACGGGGGGAAATATGCGTTTCCTCTGACAAACCGTATCTCGTCTCCCCAACAAAATATAAATAGCAAACTCACCAACTTCTCGAAGTTATTTTCACTTTGTTCAATCTATTGTTTCAGCAAAAAAACTTCGTTGTGCTCATTCACTATCTTAACTCCCAAATGACCACAAATGCTCACATCAAAGTTACTTGATAGAAATTGACCTGTTGACAAAAACATAGGATCTTATTTACATATTTACTCCAAACTAGTTTTGCTACAATTGTAACAGCGAAAAAAGATGCTTTCCAAAACAATTTCACTTTGAATGTAAATAGAAAGGGAAATCTCGAAAAGGTCTCCGCGACAAGCAGTACCTTCCAGCAGCGAGCGAGTCAATAAATATCGGCGTTAGCAAGTTTTGCAACGAGCAAGTTTGACTATATAAGTTTTTTAAACTCTCAATTGAAAACCTTTTCCAACAGTAGCACAATTTCTTTGTTTTATTGCCACAAAAAATAAACAAGAAGAAATTTCAAAGATAAGTTGCAAGACCAAACTTTGCTGATTTTAAAATTTCGAACGTTTCATTTGCTATTGTCTCGGCTCAAGTCACAATAACACCTGCTCAACATGTTTACATTGTAAGAGAAAAAGCAAAATACAGCCTATAACTAACAAATAGAATTCTAACATGAAGACAAAAATATTTGACATGCAAAGAACAAGGAAGGATTTTGTAACACAATAGCATCAGCTGTTTTTGATTGACACTGCAATTGCGATTGCAGACAAAAGATCTCTTGACCTGCTATTCAAAACAAAAAACGCCGTAAAATCGTCCTGAAACCAGTAGGGCAAACTGTTTCCTTGTGCACGCGAAAGGTGTTTTAAAGAGAAGTCATGAGCCAAAACGAAATAACAAGGGTAAATGAAAAAATTATGCTTCGCAGATTTTGTTCATCTAAATCAGAAACCGAGCAGAAGGCATTGAAATTCTCGCATATTACTCAGTTCCTGAATTAATTGAACGAAATCTGCGAAACAAGGACAGATTTTGTAACACAATAGTATTAGTTGTCTTTGTTGACACCTGAATTCAAAGCGATTAGCCAATATAGACAAAGGAAATCCCCTCAACCAGTAATTCAAAATAAACAAAGCCGCAAAAGTTTCTCTGAAACCCAGGTAGCTATCGCGCTCGTTGTGCATTCCAGAAATTGTTTTTAAGAGCAAACACGAGCATATGTCGAAAGAAGAAGGATATATCTACACATCTACCACGGGCATTTCATTTCTTTGGTTGAGAAGCTGAGCAGTAAGTATTTTACTCACACCCAAAAATAAGAGAATTGAGTCGCCTCCCAATCGGCTTCTGAATCAAACAAATTAAATGCCAGAGGCAGATGTGTAGATATATCCTTCTTCTTTCGATTTATGCTCATGTTTGCTCTTAAAAACAATTTTTTGAATGCACAACGAGCGAGCTAGCTACCTGGGTTTCAAAGAAACTTATGCGGCTTTGCTTGTTTTGAATTACTGGTTGAGAGAATTTCCTTTGTCTGCGATCGCTAACCGCTTTGAATTGAGGTGTCAATCAAAAGTTGCTCATGCTATTGTCTTACAAAATCTGTGCTTGTTAATCTGCGAGGCAATTCGTCAGACTTGTAGTTCCTCTTTCTTTCAGGTTTAAAAAATATTTTCTTTACGATGTGCTCTCTGAATCTCCGTCTGTGTTGTTATGATCCTGTTCGGTTACACACTGAATGAATAAACGCGTCTTCCATCAACGAATCTATCTGCAAACACGGCGACCTAAGTTCCCAGATTGAGATCTTGCATATCTATCAGGTTTTACAATAGTGTTCTTACTCTGTGCTTTCTGAATCTCCGTCTGTCTCGCTATATTCCCGTTCAAGTACTTGAAATGATTGAGTTAACTTTTATCAACAAAACTATCCGTTACAAATCTTTATCAGATGCGGTATTCCAGTTTTGTAAAAATCTCTAGAGGCTACATAGGTGTATTTAATGATTCAGTCACTGATCCCTGTAACTTTTCTTTCTGTCTGATTTCCTTTGCGATGATTCCTTTGCGATTAAGCGGCTTATTTGAAGTCATGCCTAGAGGCCTAGAGGTCATTGCAAAGCAAACAAGCAGACAATTTCTGAACTGCTGCGCTAAGACAACAATTCATACTGCTTCGAGAATGTTTAAGTGTATTGCAGGTAGTGTATTGAGTAATTAAATAGAAACTAATTGAAATTTGCAGTAAAAACCGCATTTTCATCACTTTATGGGAAAACAATTTGAACAACTTGGAAAATCTGCCCGAAGCATAAATGAGGTGTAAAATTAAGCGGATTCCTTGCCGACTTGCCTTGTAAACAGAGCTTGTTTGCTTTGTTGTGATAAATGTGATTCACAGTAAAAACGGCAATCTGACCCTCTTACACAATAAATAATTTGAACATTTGAATAGAACAGAATGTTCGCGAATAAAAACACTTGGGGTGTTTTGCATGATTAATTTTGCATTTTTGCGAATCTCACGTGACATCCAATTTGAGACGAACTTCTGTTAAGGGCCTGTTTATATGAGGAAAAACCCCTCACCTGCCAGGCCAGACCCGGAGCTGACAGGCGAGGTAAATTTCAGCCACTGTTTATGTGAGATTTTTACCTCGCCTGTTAGCCCCGGCGCTGAGAGACGAGGTGGAGAGCATAGGTTCCAAATCTTTAAAAAGGTTGGTGTAAAATTGAGTGACCTATATCTTTGAACTAAATGACTTCAAAGAAACTTTAGCTATTTCTCTATAATTCTACCGTTGGACTTTTCGAAAATCTCCAAAATTTTCGGAATTAGAGTGATTTTCTTCTTTTTCAAGGATTCAAGAAACATTTTCAAAAAAACTTAAAACCATCGTAATTTCCAAACTGTTTGATGTAACATGACGTAATTTCGAAGAACACCATAGTTTATGAATGCCTACAATATGGTATCAAGCAAAAGTCTGCCACTCATCTGGTTTATGATTTAGAAATTTGATGACGTCATATCCTCAAATGAGGTGAAATTGAAGATACGCTGTAATTTTGAAAAATATTCAAAATTTCCGGAAAGTCCAACGGTAGAGTTATAGATAAGTATCTAAAGTCTCTTTCAAGTCATTCAAACAGAAGAAATAGGTCATTGAATTTTACACCCACCTTTTTACGCCGAGAAAAAGATTTGGAACCTATGCTGAGGTGGAGTAAAGTCTCTCATCCGTGAAATCAGAACGAAATAACCAATAAAAATCAACGAAGAAAGCCAATACACCTCTCACCATACCGGTAGTGTTTCGTTCATATGGAAAAATTTGACCTCGCCCAGGTAAGCTTCCACCTCTGGTGAGGGGATATCTCGCAATATCGGTGGTGTCGCGTTTGTCATGTAAACGCGGAGTGAAAAAACAATGGGATTCTATAGGAAGAAGCAATCTCGTCTGTCAGCCACGGGTCTGGCAGTTGAGGTGTATTTCCCCATATAAACAGGCCCTAAGTTTCATAATTTTGAAACGAAATCTTCAAAGTGGAGAAATAACTCCTGATGTTGAAAACTGAAAAAATGCTCTCCTTTTCTCTTGCGTGAAACAAAGCCAATCTTTATCCATAAAACGCACTTACTTACATGTTTTCTCGCAGATTTGTCTTGTAGCCAATCCAAGGACAGCATTAACCAATTATGACGTAGTGATTCTTTGATTAACTAACTGATTACGTGATTGTCTAATCACTTCCAATGACCGATCAGATCGTTTTATTCTCACTCAGAAGCGATTTTCTGCTTTATCAAGAAGTGATTCTTGCAAATGTTGGTTAAATCTGAAATAGTACAGAAAACCTGTTATTGGCTTTCGTTTACTGGTAAACAAGGACAGATTTTGTAACACAATAGCATGAGCAGCTTTTGATTGACACCTCAATTCAAAGCGATTAGCGATCACAGACAAAGGAAATTATCTCAACCAGTAATTCAAAACAAGCAAAGCCGCAAAAGTTTCTCTGAAACCCAGGTAGCTACTTCGCTCGATGTGCATTCCAAAAATTGTTTTTAAAAGCAAACATGAGCAAAGATCAACAGGAGAAGGATATATCTACACATCTGCCACTGGCATTTAATTTGTTTGGTTCAAAAGCCGATCGGGAGGCGACTAAATTCTCTTATATTTTTGGGTGTGATTAAAATACTTACTGCTCAGCTTCTGAACCAAAGAAATAAAATGCCCGTGGTAGATGTGTAGATATATCCTTCTTCTTTCGACATATGCTCATATTTGCTCTTAAAACAACTTCTGGAATGCACAGCAAGTGAGCTAGCTACCTGGGTTTCAGAGAAACTTTTGCGGCTTTGATTGTTTTGAATTACTGGTTGAGAGAATTTCCTTTGTCTGCATTGGCTAATCGCTTTGAATTTAGATGTCAACAAAACGATTCATTCTCTTGTCTTACCAAATCTATCCTTGTTTTACTGGCATGGAGCCACAAGGAGCCCCCTCAACAAGTAGTGAAAACCAAACGAAATGCGGTTTCTGTGAGTGAGACACGGACGAAGCGCGGCATCTGCGAAGGAGCAATGAGAAATGAACGAGCAATTTTTCTCGCTCTTTCCTTTCAGATGCCACGCTCGGTACGTGTCTTACTCATAGAAACTGCATTTCGTTTGGTTTTTACTACCGGATGTCCCAAAAAAGTACCCCCGTTTGAAAAATCATGAAAATTTGATTACGCAACCGATCTTCGATTTTCTTTTTTGTCAAGTAGATCAAGGGCCAAATTATTTCCCAGACTAGCTGATTTTTAATTGGCTTGAAAATGAGCAACTTTACGCTCGTTTTAGGGCTACCTGATTTTCAATTATACTGCAAAGAAGCACTGGTGATTGCCAGATCAATTTCTTTGTGGATGTAAAGCATCTTGCTTGGTCATTAATGACTGAAATAACTGCGCACTATCATTGGAAACTTAAATAATGATAAAGAATCTGAAAATGTTGACTCTTAGGCAAGATTGGTTATTTTGCTTGAAAACTATAGCTCAAAATAAGGTTTTTCAACATGTAAATTTCCTACCTTGCTGTATCAAAAGCAAACATTCTATCATCTGTGAATCTTTTTGGGTCTTTGACAAAGCAATTCAAAAATAAAATTTTATCAAAGTTTGATAATCAATTTTTGGTGATTTTGTAAACAGGAGTGCTTTTTTAGGACACCCGGAAGTTTACATCGTACAGTTGAGAAAAGGCTTATCTATCAAAGAACATCACGAAAGATATAAAGAAAAAATCAAATGGAGCCGAAAATAATGTCGGACTCTTTACTATGATGCATTTCTATCGAAGTTCTTCCATATTTTCATATCCTAGTGATGAACCAAGCTTATTAAAGGGGCTGTACATCCAAACAACCATGACTTTCTCTCCCTAATGCAGGCACATAGCAGCAGATACATTGCAAATAAAGAAAATAAAGATAAAGATATTTGCAAATACAGTTGCAAATAAAGATATTTCCTATAGGCTTGAACTGTGTAGAAAAGCATAGGGCTCAAATCTTTTAAATCTTTAAAAAGGTGGCAGAAAAATTCTATTCCGTTTTTTTTTATTGAATGGCTTGAAAGGAACTTATAGTACTTTGCTGTAAATCTGCCGTGGAAATATTTTGATATCTTGATTATTTTCAATCTGATGATTTTTGAAAAAATTGATGGAAAATTTTGAAAACATTTAAATCATCAAACCAAAGGAGGAAAAAGTATATAACTTTCAAGAAAACCATAGTTTATGAAGGCCTGCAATGTGGTGAAAAGCAGAAATCAGTATCTTTTCTGGTTAGGATTTAGACATTTCATGACGTCATAGCCTCAAGTTTAATAAATGCCACCATTTTGAAACGAATCAAGATATCAATGAATTTCCATGGCAGATTTACAGCAAAAAGGCTGAGTTCCTTCCAAGCCATTTAATTCAAAGGAAACTGTGGTAGAATTTTACATCGACCTTTTTAAAGATTTGAGCCGTATGTTTGGAAGAAGCCAGTGCAATCAGATTTTTCATACCATGAACGATTATGGAGATACCGCTGGATTTTGAGCGACAAGTTTCAGATGTGTTTAGCTTACATCTAAAACTTGTGGCTCAGAATCCAGCTGTATTTCCAATATCGTAGATGGCATGACAAATATGATTGCAGCACAGGATAATTCTATGGAAGTCAAACATATAGCAAAAAGCGCTCATTTACTTCAAATGGCAACTCTTTGTCGCCGTACAAAAGAATCTTATCTGTAAAAGGACAGGATTTAGAACGTCAATAAATTCAAATAAGCGTAGCACCGGAAGGACACCAGCGAGGAGATCGCGCCCAGTGGCGTGGCCACGGGGGGGGGGGGTATGAGGGGCAATTACCCTCCACTTTTGTGGAAAGATGGTCCTCGAGATTCCTCTAAAACCGAAGAGAAAATAGCTGGGTATAGGTTGGGTAAGAATTTTCCGAGAAATGTCAAACCTTCCATTTTAGCACTGACAAGCATGATATTGGGAGATGCATTCTAAGCCAAAGTAAAGGGCGTGGCCCCAAAATTTTCCTGGGGGCTTCGCCCCCAGACCCCCTCATTCTGATACCCCCCACTTAATTTACCCTGGCCACGCCGCTGATCGCGCCTTTGTTCTTCAAAAGATCTAAAGAAAGATAATACGTTATGCTAGCATGGAGAACTTGGGAAACGTCCACAACAGTCAAATTAGATAGATTCTATTGCTATCTAAGAGAAGAAAGCACCATATTACTTACGCTTTATGAAACCAACAAGCCAATAGTACTTTTCAAAGTATCTTCGGTTTCCAGAATCTATCTAGTAGAACCAGCTTCAGTTTTCTACCAGTGTTTTCCCCTCATTGAAACAATTCATTTTGTAAACATCTACGACAAAAGCATGTAAAATTTATCAGTGCGTTCTTACAGAAAATACGTGCATTATTAAATTTGCTTTTTGGCATTCAAATAATGGTACTAGGAGTGCTGCTTGGTGTTGTGTTTGTAAAACAACCTAATATTTAGATTATAGTAATGTTTTGTAGTTCGTTATTCACGGTGGTCAGATTATGTTTGTAACTAAACAAGCATACAAGACAAAACCAAGGTGTTCGAAACTCGATGATCAACGCATCAAAATGAAAACAAGCAAATCGCTGATCTTGCTGCGTTTGATAAGCAGTTACTATAAATAGTGTTATGTTTTATCCCATGGGAGCCATCAATTCTTATTGATTATCAAACATCTCACGAACAGGGACATAGAAACTTTGTTAAATTCGGCCACAATCAGGAAGGGAACATTTTGTAAACAAAAGATCAGGTTTTCGGAAAGACAAAGCGATTTGCCTGTCTGACGGATAGATTTTTTCACATTTTTGAGTGCACTCAATTAAATAAAAAAAAATTGAGAGAGCAGAACATGCTTGGCTTTACAGAAGGTGTGAAATCTATTCTTGTGGCTGCAAAATCGCTTTGTCTTAACCAAATGTGTATCCTTTGTTTTACAAAATTTACCCTTGGTGTAACAATCACCAATCGCTACTTTCTACACATTAGATCAATCGACACCAATCATTTAATCACGCTTGAATCAGAATGATCTATGAATTGCAATCAGAACAAATAAATCGCTGATCGGCTACTGAATTTTGAAATACCTTTACTTGATTTCATTGTAAGATCAAGCACCCACAAATCCTACAAATCATCTTATGATATTCTAAACTAACATATCCATCACTCAAATCAGCAGATGAGTGATTTGCAACCATAATCAACAAATCATTTATCATCTCCAACATGATTACATTATCAACTAAATTTTACCAATGTCAGAGGCAGGAGGAAACAGTGGCTTAAAATCATCTAAAAACCTTCTTTAGCAATCACTTGATCACGCTTGATTGGTAAATCAACGATTTGCAATCAAAATAAATAAATCACTAAATCAGTCCTAACATTCTTAATAGCCAGTGACTTACAGTTTACACAAGAAATCAAAACCTACTTCAGCAATCAGTTAAACAATCAGTGAATCAGCACACCATCGATTTGCAGTCAAAACGATTAGTTCTCTAATCATCCCCAACATTCTTCATAGGCTCTTTGTAACAAATTAATCAATCAATCAATCAATCAATCAATTAATAAATCATTCATTCGTCAGCAATTCGGGGCATCATGATTTCTTATCATATAAACATTCTTCGACAACAAGTTAGTTGTCATTGAATTGGCATAGCAATGATTTGCATCAAAAAGAATCATTTATCAGCTACGAGAATCTCCAAATCTTTACTTAATTGTGTTTGATCAAACTGCATCAATCACAAACTCTACAAATCAATAGATGATCCCATTGGCAATCAGTTGATCACTCTTGAATCACTCTGTCGATGATTTGCAATCAAGATCTACCAATCGCTAATCGGCTACTGAATCACTCACATCACATTTACCATGTTTGATGGTCATGCTTCATAATTTCAACAAATCACATGAAAACCTTCTTCGTCAATCAGTTGATCACTTTTAAGCAAGCGCACCAATCATTCAAAATCAAAATCAACGAATCGCTTATCAGTCGTAAAGATCCATCATCTCCTCTTCTTTCTTCTTGGTGATCAGGCTTACAAAATTTCAACAACAAATCGTCGAAACCCTTTTCATCCATCACTCCTAAATCATATACCATCACTGATTTGCGATCAAAACAGACAGCCCAGTGATTGCTTTTTGTTTCCACCATACTGATATAAATCCACCTACCAGACTTATAAAAACATGATAGATAAAACCACGACATTCCTCATCACTAATAACATCTCAATCATAGCGTAGATATCGAAGTGTCACCTATTTTCACACCTGAACATTCATATGACAGAAGATCCTCGTACTGCAAAATCCTCATAACTCTACGTATTAGTTCGATTCAAGAAAATATTCTTTTATCATTTCAAGCTTATCATCGATATGAAAGTATAACTCATCTTCTTATATAAACATACAGAGGACAGTAAATACATATACCGTAAAAAACCTTATCTTCATGTGTAAACATGGATATGCAGCAGTAGATTCTTGTTATGTGTAGAATCAAAGTATCTCCCTAATTCAGTCCCAGCAAACTTCAAAATTCAAAAAATACCAAAATATCAAAATACATGTGAACTATAACAAGTTTACCACTTAGAAATGATATTCCATTCAACAGCGTCAATGAAAAGAAAACAAGTCAAAGTAAGTCTTCAAAAAGCCCCTGTCAAACATAATCGAACCAAATTTCAAAATATCAAAATATAAAACATAACAATGCATACACGTAAAGTATTGAAGCAATGTAAATAACACAAGCTTACCACTTAGAAATGACATTCCATTCACGAACGTCAATGAAAAGAAAACAAGTTAAAATAAGTTGCCCAGAAGCCTACCGTTAAAACTAGCCGAGGCAAACCTCAAGTTATCAAAATATAAAAACGTAACAATACATACATGTGAAGTATTGCAGCAATGTAAATAACACAAGGTTACCTTTCAGAAATGACATTCCGTTCACGAACGTCAATGAGAAGAATACAAGTCAAAATATGTCTTCACAAAGCCCCTGTCAAACTTAACCCAAGCAAACTTCAAAATATCAAAACAAGAAAATACATACACATAAGTATTGAAGCAATGTAAATAACAAGCTTACCAGTTAGAAATGACATTCTATTCACCAGCTTTAATGAAAAGAAAACAAGTGAAAATAAGTCTTCTAAATAAACCCGGTCAAAATCTCGTAGTTGCTTGAGAAACTCCTTGTGGCATATTGTATTTATGCCCACGCCATATTGACTAATGAAAAGCCGGAGCAGGCGGGATCTATAATTTGTATTCTTTTTTTGAGATATATACAGGATATACTCAGTTTGACTCATGACGGGGGTTTACGCTGCGGTTGCGCACGAAGTATGGGGTCAATTTGAGCATTGCGTTCGCAGTTGAAGGGGGCGGGGGAATTGGCTAATGAGTTCAGAATGAGTCATACGATTTCAACATTACGCATACGCGTATCTTCTTTACAACGAATTAAGAATTTGACTCAATACTAAAAGCTTCTTGAAATTCTCATTATTTGAGTACTTAAAAGATTGTATATACATCCATCTGTAAATAGAACAAAGGAAAACCACGCACTCTTTGTCTCCTGGGCTCTTGCAAGTGTCAATTTCAATATTTCTATTGTTTTGTTACTCATGCCCAATCCCTTGTTCATGAACACATCTTTTAACCCTGCCGATTACCTATAATTGTCGATGTTTACATCTGGTAAACTACTTTCCAATGAAATTTTTTGAAGCCCTAAGCAGTGAAGAGCTCTGTTAGCCTAGACTACTTAAACCAATCCCTCAATTTCGCTGTTGTTGCTGTTGTTGTTGTTGTTGCTGATTAGCGACACATCAGTTTTAGGGAGCATACAGAAATTGTGTAGCTAGTCTACTGTTAGCATCTCTTAGGCCTTCTTATACAAAATATGACGCAAACGATCATGGTAAAAAAAAAAATCCCTGATTGCTCTGGGCTATAATCCAGATTTATACAGCGGATGCTCATTTCGATTCCTGATTGGGGTTCATGATGTGGTTTCTTAGACTGCCTGCGGGATGGAACACTCTCCGTCGCAGAGGCTGTTTGTTGGAAACCGAACTTTCAGAACTGCGAAGGAGCCAAAGAAGCACGCGCTCGCTTTTTTTGGCACCTTCGCAGTTTCGAGATCTTTAGTTGAAAGCTCGGTTTGCAACAAACAGCCTCTGCGATGGAGAGTGGGGATAGAACGAAAATAGCGGTAAGTTCCGAAACAAACTGAGGCATTTCATTAATTTTACGCCGGTAGAAGACGTTGAGTTTTTGGATGAACAATTATATTTACGCGATGCTCTATTTACAAAATAATGAAAGATACTGGTAAGATTATATTTATTGATATAGCCTGGGAAAAACTTTTTTAACTAATCAACATCTGTGTTTCCATCCGAAATTAGCCAATAAATAGGTTATGATTCTTGGACTGACGTTTCGAAATTGATTCCTAATTCATAGTACTCAGTGACGAAGGAGCAGCTTACCCCCTGCAGTTTGATTTCAACCATAATAAACTATGCTTTCATAAAGAGTATCACATTGACTTACAACCACAAACGGGGCGTCTGTTTCCTAACACTATGGTAACATCGCCACTAATGAAATAATATAACAACAAGCAATGAGGTACCTGTAATCAGTATTCGCTGCGGTGCTATGGTTTCAACCTCGATTTGGAAAATCTATCATGCTGATTTTGATTATTAACTTTGGCAATATCAGGATAGGAAAAACAACGCGATAAGCATAAATATGTATGACCTTTCGCAGACGCAAAACATATCGGTTGTCCCAAAAATGCGTCCAGACTTGTCGGAATCTTCAGAAAATAAACAATAAAATTACGAAAGAGATATTTCAACAGTCTAGCCTCGAGTCTACCAAGTCTACCGGGTATCCCAAAATGATGTATTATTGTTTCATTGCTCTCATGTCCATAACCAATGAACCGCTTTTCAAAAAATTTGTTTTATTTGATTGGCTAAATTGTATTTTAAGATGTTGGTTGTGGTTTTACCACGGCGTTTTCATGTCGAAAAGAAGATCGATAAACCTGCTCAAATTCTAGCCTTAAGATGGCATGAGAAAGAAACAGCCTATTTTTCTAGTCAACATTTGAGATGTGATACAAAAGGCTGAACTCCTATTTGTATTCTTTGAACTCAGTATTAACTGAATTCGTATTCTCTGAACGAAATATATTCTCTGAACGACATATAAGTTCAGCCTCTTGCATCACATCTAAAATATTGACTGGGAAAGTAGGCCGTTTCTTTTTCATGCCATATAAGCCTTGAATTTGAGCAGGTTTATCGATCTTCTTTTCAACATGAAGACTTCGGCCTAAACCACAACCAACACCCTCGAATACAATTTACCCTTTCGGCAATGGGATAAAATAAAGTTTTAGAAAATCAGTTCATCGGTTATGGACATATAAGCAATCAAACGATAATACATCATTTTGGGACACCCGGTATA
>REGL01000615.1:33911-45475 GCA_004194395.1 Aurelia aurita complex sp. Pacific | reverse complement strand
GACAGTTCAACAAGCTACATTCTATGTCACGTAAGATTTGCGATAACGCAAAATGACAATGCAAAACACTTTAATTACTGTTATTTGCGGGCATTTTCACGTGACATAGGTATTATTTGAGGCAAACTATAGACCTACACATGAAGTAAATTTGAAGAAAACGAAAAAACATAGGTAAAAACATAACGAGAAACTGCTCATGCATAGTTCCTGGCGTCTCTTTTTTCTTCATTGTTCAAACCAGCCAATCAGATAGTCATCCTCTTTGCTACCACCCTGACAACATCCGTAAAAATTTACAAAAATTTAACCTCATTTCCAGTGGTTCACAGGCAGTGATTATGTCAACCCAAAGTACCAAAATCAATAAATGCTTTTTATAAGAAACTTTGATCAACCCTTGACTCAAAAGTATCTTAAAAATACCCATTGCTAGCAATCATCCTTCATGGCGCTATAGTCAGGTTCACTGGTGCTAAATCTTGGAACAACATTCCCTTGATCATTAAACAGTCTCCTTCAGTGATGAGTTTTGGTCGTCAACTAAAATTACACCTGTTTTCAACTAATTATCAAGTTTAGAACTGTTGGTCTTTTTGCATCCATCAATCTTTGAATGCTTAAAATACTTCAAATTGAACAATAGGTTTTTAGCTAAGGGGGTGCTCTCTCCTCGATTAGTTTATCTATTGAGAGAGCTCCTCCTTTAAGAAAATTCTTCTCCGTACAAATTCCTGTTTCTGTAATTTTGTTTCTGTTTAAAGTTAATGTTTACCATTGTCATCTTCTGTAACTTGTCATTGTAATTTTAGTTATTTGTTGTTAGTTAAAGGATTTTTGTATGTAGTGGAATTTTTAAAATGAAATGAAACTGAACTGAATAGTCGACGTTCCAATTTTCCGAAAGTCGTTTTTGGCCTAAATTATCTTTGTCTTGCTTTTATTCGGCGCACAGTGGATCATGGTTGACAATGGGTCTTTTAAAGGGTTTGTGAAAATTTTCATTTGTAAAGAGCAAACAATTCCAAAAGAAACAATGATGTGTCTGAGTATTTCCTTTTTTCTGTTTACAGCAGACAGGCCAATCACCATTACACTTTCCCATTGATTATATTTTCTTTCATGGAATCTTTATATTTTGGTGTTAAAAACATCTTACTGGAGGTTTCACATTTTTCGGGATCTAAAATTATGATAAAGCATTAACGATTGCTATACATAGGTTCATTGACAAATAAAGCTAATTTTTGGTTAGAAAATGAGTTCTATTGGGCTCAAAGCATAAAAAATTGCATTGAATATTACTCAAAAATACGGAACAAATAACATGCAGAGACCCTTAAATTTCGATTTGAAGAGCTGTTCTTCAGTGCAGTACTGAACTTTCTAAAAATTTTTCCCATCAAAGAACTAGTTCCCTATGAACAATTTTCTGATATGGAAAACATGAACTCTCTGAAATTGGCCATATATAGGCCTGAGTTTCATCTTTCTTGTTGCACCAATCAGGGTGTGCAAATTGACGGCTTTGAAAATCAGATTCAATGTTTGTACTCAGTTCACTAAGTTTTCCCTACTGAGAAATGAAAGGGGCTACCATCCTGTTGTACCACTGGAAACAAAGTTGACCAAGCCTCCAGTTAAGTACGTTTACAAATGAAAAGTTATTCAATTCTTACTAGTTAACTTGTCAATAAGTTCTTGTAATGGCGCAAGTTCACGCTTGTCAATCAGGTTGAATTCTTGAACAAAGAATATGAAATGTTTGAACGATGTGTTTAAGTGAGCTTCTTCTCCTAGGTTGACAACTTGTCCAAAGTGCTGGTGATAAATGTGAGCATATACTCGGAACAACCGTTTCAGGATGGTCTTGGCAATTGTCAGGAAGTTTTTAGGGAATGGCACTCCTAGAAAATGGAAGATTAAAGCAAATAAGTATTTATANAACAATTTTCTGATATGGAAAACATGAACTCTCTGAAATTGGCCATATATAGGCCTGAGTTTCATCTTTCTTGTTGCACCAATCAGGGTGTGCAAATTGACGGCTTTGAAAATCAGATTCAATGTTTGTACTCAGTTCACTAAGTTTTCCCTACTGAGAAATGAAAGGGGCTACCATCCTGTTGTACCACTGGAAACAAAGTTGACCAAGCCTCCAGTTAAGTACGTTTACAAATGAAAAGTTATTCAATTCTTACTAGTTAACTTGTCAATAAGTTCTTGTAATGGGGCAAGTTCACGCTTGTCAATCAGGTTGAATTCTTGAACAAAGAATATGAAATGTTTGAACGATGTGTTTAAGTGAGCTTCTTCTCCTAGGTTGACAACTTGTCCAAAGTGCTGGTGATAAATGTGAGCATATACTCGGAACAACCGTTTCAGGATGGTCTTGGCAATTGTCAGGAAGTTTTTAGGGAATGGCACTCCTAGAAAATGGAAGATTAAAGCAAATAAGTATTTATAAATTTCGATGAAATGTCTGTGAAAATATCGTCAACCTATCCACGATGCTGATGCCTATATAGCATAGGTTCCAAATCTTTTTCTCGGCGTAAAAAGGTGGGTGTAAAATTAAATGACCTATTTCTTCTTATTTACTGGCTTGAAAGAAACTTTAGATATTTATCAATCATTCTACCGTTGGACTTTTCAGAAGTTTTGAATATTGTTCGAAATTACAGCGTATCTTACGTTTCAACTCATTTGAGGATATGACGTCATCAAATTTCTAAATCATAAACCAGATGAGTGACAGACTTTTGCTTGATACCATATTGTAGGCATTCATAAACTATGGTTTTCTTCGAAATTATTTCAGGTTGCATCAAACAGCTTAGAAATTATGATGGTTTTAAGTTTTTTTTTGAAAATATTTCTTGAATTCTTGAAAAAGAAGAAAAACACTCTAATTCTGTAAATACTGAAGATTTCAGGAAAGTCCAACGATAGGACTATAGAAAAATAGCCAAAGTTCCTTTGAAGTCATTCAATTAAAAGAAAAATGGAATAAAATTTTACACTCCCCTTTTTAAAGATTTGAAAGATTTGAGCCCTATGCTTGCCAATATACCATTTAGCTATTCTACAAAAAAGCCTGGATCAAGCGTTATTTCTATACATTTTTATACATTTTTATACGGGAGGCTAGACTGNATGCTAGGTAATGCATCTTGTAGAATTTTTGCTTTGCTTATTTATCGTATTACTTGTTTGTCATGCACTCATCTTTCACAAACTTCCTAAACTGACAAGTACTACTGTCATGAAAGACTCTTACAAGAACTGTAATTAGATACTAAACAAATGTAGTTATTTTCGGTTGAATGAAATGAATTAGAAAATAAATCAAGATATCCCCCTCTCCGAGTTTTCATCTTTGCCTTCTTATCCATCACATTAAATCTATATACCGGGTGCGCCAACATAAACTATGCACGCTTGGCAGGCCACAATAAATCGTACACTGGACCGATTTTGAAGGTGCATGACTTAATCTTTAGCAAAAAGCCTGAATTAGATTCTATGATTTTTCGCAAACTTTTTTTCTTCAGTTTTTAAAGCTAGACAAGAGATTCTTAAAATTTTCGTTTTCGAAAACATTGAAAACGAGAAAAACGTTGATCAAATTTTGTAAAGAATCGACATGAATGGAGAAAGAGAAAACTTGTTCGTGGTGATTTGGGATTTAGAAATCGATTGACTGTATCGATTAACTGTATCGATTCATTAATCGAATTCTAAATCCCAAATCACCACGGAAAAGTCTTCTCTTTGTCCATTCATGTCGATTCGATTATTAAGAAAATTTGATTGACGTTTTTTGATAATTTTCAGTGTTTTCGAAAACGAAAATTTTAAAAAATTCACTTCTAGCTCCAAAGACTGAAAACAAAAAAATTTGCAAAAAATCCTAGAATCAAATTCAGGCTTTTTGCTAAAGATTAAGTCATGAATCTTCAAAATCGGTCCAGTGTACAATTTATTGTGGCCTGTCAAACGTGCATAGCTTATTTTGGCGCACCCGGTATAAAGACAATTCTTAATGATTGTAACACTCTTACATTATCAATGTATTTTGTTTCAGCAGCTTGCAACATTTACATCAATAATTCAGAAACTCGTCACATCATTCACACATTTAACTACCACAAAAGTTGCACGATGGCAGCAAGTTTTGAAAAAAAGCTGTCATTCTTCGCACCGAAATGACGATTTTTTCAGGCCATGAAAGCAATTTCGTTGTCGGACCAATAATGTGTCATGTTTTAATATTTTCTTCATGAAAGCATTTTTGAAATCATTAATATTTCAAGAATTACAACGTTTTTATATTTTTGCTGTTTCGAAGTTGTCATATCATCAAATTGCTAAACAGTTAACCATGAGGGCTTAAGGGCTACATATTTTTGTCTTACTACCGGGTGCACCAAAATAAGCTATGCACGTTTGACAGGCCACAATATATCGTACACTGGACCGATTTTGAGGATATATGACTTAATCGTTAGCAGAAAGCCTGAATTAGATACTGGGATTTATTGCAATTTTTTTCATTTTCAGTTTTTAGAGCTAGAAGCGAGTTTCCTAAAATTTTAGTTTTCGAAAACACTGAAAACGATCAAAAAACATCGATCAAGTTTTCTAAATAATCGACAAGAATGGACAAAGAGAGAACTTGTTCGTGGTAATTTGCGATTTAAAAATCGATCAATTGTAATCTGCTATACGAGAGTTCGTACTAAACCTCCAAATCCCCCTGAAAACGATTTCTCTTTGTTCATTCATGTTGAATCTTTTAAAATTTGATCAACGTTTTTTGATCGTTTTCAATGCTGTCGAAAATGAACATTTTAAGAAACTCGCTTCTAGCTCTAAAAGATGAAAGGGGACAACATTGCAAAAAGTCCTAGAATCTAATTCAGGCTTTCTACTAAAGATTGAGCCCTAAATCTTCAAAATCGGTGCAGTGTACGATTTATTGTGGCCTGCCAAACGTGCATAGTTTATTTTGGCGCACCCGGTACCATATGGATCATGCATTTTCGGTGCTCCTTCGGCGCTCCCTGATATGGATACGGTAGACCTTCGAAACTGACGTTTTCTTGAGCATGACTGGCAATTTTAATGCTTGTCAAAGCTTTAGATATTTCCCCTCGTAAATTCCTTCATGAAACAAAAGAAGTCTTTACTTTGTCTTGCTTTAGTGTGTACATTGATTTTCTTGTTTTTGTTTTGTTTTTTATATATCAATTTATCGTTGATATTTCTCAGAACATTGTAAATGGCATTTGTAGTGAGGACCCGGTGACCTCGCATCTTTCCTCACTACAAATGCCACAGTATCTTGTGTTTGCTTGTTGTTTTTTAGAGTTTAGATTGATAAAAACAAAGAAACAAACAAATTTAAAGAACTCTGCAATTCCAGAAAAGATGATACTTTGCATGATAATTTTGATATAGTTTTGGATAAAAGCTGTGTCAAAATTGTGTCCTTTGTTCTTAAAATTCTATGTTGATTCCGTAAAATATGGGGTAAAAGAACTAAAAAGCTTCATATATTTCATATTTCATATCTAATTCTTTTAGAAGGGTTGCCCTTCAACAAGTTGGTTTTCAAGGGGCCCTCCAATAAAAACAATAATAAAACAAACTTTTAGGGTTGTTATGTATTCCATGCTCCGTTTGACGTTATTTCGTAGTGTTGTAATTGTTTGTTATTGTAAATTTTATGAGAATATATAAAAAACAATAATTAAAATCTAAGAAAACAAAGCAAAAAGCTGTTAATTAAGTTAGATTAAACTATAAAACCCTTATTTACAATATCAAAAACCTATGTACAATAATTTTCAAGATTTACAATCAAAACGAAAGAAAAAAGTCTGTTTCTAAATAGTTTTCTTGAAACTACACAATATACAAAGCCATCACTTATATCCTTGTCATCAGACTTTGCGAATAAGCCCCCTCTCTTTTAAGCCCCCTGTGGAGTCTCTGAAATCAAATAAGCCCCCCTGGGGCTTTTATGGTATGTGGCTTACTATGGTGTTTCTGTCTATGGGATGATCAAGCTCCTTTGTTTTTATGCTAAAACAAAGACAATTGTGTGTTTAAATCTCCAATCCTCATTGCAGCATGATCAGAAAGTAACCTCCAAGTAAAGCGCCCCTAGTAAGTCTGGAAAGATATGACCCATTTTAGTGACACTAATTTCTGCACCTAAGTTACACCCAATCTCCATTAAAGCGAGTCGCAGCAATTGCCGCATTTCAAGCAAGGGTAACTCACTTTTTCACACCTACAGGCAAATCGCCATAGTTCGTTGAATTTTGAGCAATCGGCAGTGAAAAGTTACATGATTTCATTCAGATCCTCAATTCCCATTTCAATTTCTATTGTCTCAACAGTGATGGCCCAAACAAATGAAGGCTGATTTTCCTGCCGTTCATTGGCAATCTCATGAAACAATCCTTACGGTTCACATTAATAGAAATTTGCCTTTCGTCTTTCTGCTACAAATCAATGGTAGTAATTGCCTGTACAAATATACAAGGTCGAGCCATTGACAAGGTTACAGCAAGGCCTTTCTAGGCTAGAACAGGGTTACAAGGCCATAACTACAAGGCTTGTACACGTCTTTTACCTGCCCTTTTTTGTAAAGGTGACTACAATCAGTCAATAATTCTTGTTTGTATCATTTGGCAAACTCCTTTACATCATGTTGGGAAACCAAAGTAAACAAATGATTTGTGGCACAAAATTTAAAAAATAGCCTTAATAATGGACTCATCATATCAAACCCATAAACGCAACAAAAACATTGAAATCAGTAGAAAGAAGACTGTTAACTCCTCCTGTAAAAGAAACAACAACCAAAATAAATCTGTAACAAGAGAAATACTGTTAAATCCTGTAAGGGAAAACTGTATTAATCTTAAAACCTGAAAGGAAAGAAATAAGTTAGTAACTCACCAGTAACTGCTGTAAAGATCAACGTGAAATCACCAAATACGTGCTTCGTTGCACTCATCAGAAACCAAAAGTATACAAAGAGATGGACTCGGGAAAAACTTACCAATTTTGGAAGGAAACAGGGTCTCATTATCCAATTGTTCCTGTACCCATGTCATCAAATAATCAATGTATTTTGGTGCAGTACATTTGATTGGTTTCTTTACATTTGTTCCATCTGCCCATAAGTATTCAAACCTGAATGCAATGAGAAATGGTCAATTAGACTCACGACATAGTCCCGATTATTGCAACAACAACAATGACAACAACAAGAACATTTTTTGCTAAAACTGGGACTTGTGGAATTTTACATAAAAATTGAGATGGCCAGGCATTCATTTATCTATGCCCTCAGAAGCGAGGCTATGGCGTTGTCTTGACAACTTTCAATCGTGTAACTGCCTCAACCCTGACGCTCTACTGGGTAAGTAAAAAAGGGCCCAGCGTTTGAGAAAATACTGCTCCTTGAATATCAAAGCAATAATATTGAAAACTGTCTTATTTCATTCCCAACGAGTTCATTTGATCCAGTAATTTACATGGCTATAATGGGCCATTCCTTCTCATGGATATATATGGGAGATTTAATGTAGAAAGCCCCTTTTAAAAACAAGTGAAAAAACAAGCAAATTTTCCTTGGTTTCCTTCCTAACAACAATGGCGCTTACATGTATTCATGTACTGTATTTTGTCCTCTTGGGTTAATGGAAACCTCCCAAATAAATCATTCACACTAGGGGGAAGACTTTTGCATCCTCCCAAGAGGATAGCATGTGCTGGAGCCTGTTCAAGTCATTGCTGTAAGGTAAAAAAATTGGGGAAACTGGCCAGGGATTTCAGTACATTCCTAAAGGCTCCTCAAGGAACTTTCTCAAGAAAATCCCTTGTAAAATCTGACCGGAGTGACCAATTTTAACAAGGAAAAATTCTAATAATAATTTGGCTATTCAATCGGATACTGCAAAATGTCATTGCTTGTATATTTAAGGAGCAGTAGCCTTTCAAAGAGCAGGCATTTTTCTAGCCTGCGTGCAGCCTCAACTCCTCCTCAAAGGAAAAGTAGAGTCTGCGCAACAACGAAGCAAAGCTACTACGCTGACGCTGCAAAACTGGTAGCCTCTGTCTGATATTCTCGACGCGCGGCAAAGCAGATGTGAGCCGCTTCATAGCGCCTGATACCTATTGAATGCATAAATCCGTGTAGTGAATAAAACCGCAGGAAATCCCACGAGATCCAAGATTGGTAATTGCTTGAACATGATTTTCCTGATGAAACTGAAATAAATTTGCTTTGACGCTCTTGCCTGAAGGAAGCCTATTATGATGAAATATAAACTGAATTTATCAAGCATGTGAAAGTAAATGCTGATGGACCTGATGGCATAATTTGGTATTCAAAGTCAGCAGTGATAACATTCCGCCCTTTTCATTGAGAAGCCCAGCACATTAATCCCCATTGAATTGTTCTTGCCGTCCATAACGACATTCACTTTTGTAATTTGAATTTACAATAGTTGTTTTGAAGAAACACTGCCCCTACTATTTATGAATTTCTTACATTCAAATATCGGTTTCGTTGCGTCTCGCCAACAAGGCAGATTTCGAGTTGTTTCACTTCAAGAGACGAAGGCTGTGGCCTTGACAAATAGAATAAACTGTGATGTGAGGTGAGTTGTACGACTCAGGCCTGGCTCGTCCGGTCCTGCCTGGCCTTGCAGTGCTGCAGTTTCTTCGTTTACATCGAAGTTTTGGTTGATTGTGACGGCGAGCAAGCTTGAAGTGCGAAAGGCTGTTCTACAGTTGTTCTACCAGAAAGAGCGTCAAAACACAAGTACAAGAAACTGCAATTCAGACAATTTGACACGAGCAGACTCTTGGCTATTTTAGAGTCTGTGAGGTTTGTTCATTGCTTTATTCGCACCGCGCGATTCAAACTTTGTATGCAGAAAGGCAGTGAACAATCAACAATAGAAACTACAATCAAACCAATCTGGCAGAAAGTTGCCAGATGGATTTGATTGGATCATACACAATCAATAAACAATCAAAATTAATTACTACCGATGATCCAAGCGAGGCAGTACGAGCTTTGTTTCGTTGTTGCGCAGACTCTACTTTTCCTTCGAGGAGGAGTTGAGGCTGCACGCAGGCTAGCATTTTTCTGACTCACCCAGTATAAACAAATACAACAGTAAGGTCCTACCTTCAACAAACTCAGTTTTTTACATCAGCCTATTGTTCTCCCTCAATCACCCTGTCATTTTCCAATGGCTCTAACAAAAATTCCGCGTATTCCATGTATAGTGGTTTCTTAAGGGCAGGATTTTACAATATGCAAGACTTACTTTGGTCCAGCTGACATTACAGGGCAAGATTCTGATGTGCAGTACTCTGTAATTGTGCCATAAAGCATATTGATTTGGTTGAAGAAGTCAACAGCTGAAGGAGAAAGAGTTTAGCAATTAGAAAAGTCTGAACTCAAGACTCACATGTATGGTAAACGATTGAACACTTCATTTTTATATTTGGTAGAATTGAAAACATTTATTTTGATAAATTTTACGAATGGAAAATGGAAAATACATTTTTTGACCATGCAAAAAAACAACAGCAAAATTACTAAATGACCGTGCAACGAAACAACAGTGGGTGCTATCTTCTCAATTAGTCTATTACTGACAGAGTCGTCCTTAAGAAATCCCCTATGATTCCTGTATATTTTGGACCCTATTCCAGTTTGTTTGCCATTTTGATATTTTCTTTGCTGCACTGCTTACTGTAGTTCAATGTTGGATTGCATCAAGTGGAACTTCTAAATTACAAAACTGAAAAGAAAAATGTCATTACTCACAATTCACTGCAACCCATTCATTTAGATCTTCACCTTCCGGAAGCATAACAGCAAGTCTTAAATTTCCAGACCCTAATGTTGCTTCAGCATGTTTCAATAAATCATACTGATGTGTTCCTTCTGGAATACTCTTTCGAGGTTTGAATGTCTTGGTTGATTTGCCACCACTATAAGGATTGAATTTTTTACATTTCATTTTATTTTGAATTCTTTAACCACAGTTGCCCCATCAGTCATGAAGACTGCTTTTCAGGGGGCCATGCATAAAATATTACAAATTAATCTACATATAAAAAGTAAAACCCTATTCAAAATTATGACAAATAAATTATATATTGAATTGGCAAAAATTTTACAGATATATGAGAATGCTCGCTGACCACAACTCTGGCAAAATAAACTGCAGAGTTTGGAATTTTTGTGTGTGAATTTTTCTGTCAAAAATGGATCTTCCATCTCCAAAGCTATTCACAGGTGAGTGAACACTCCACAGTTAGAGTTTTATCAGCTATATACTGTATGTTTAACTCTGCCAATTTCCTTCTGAAGGGAAATCACTCTGAAACTGTATACAAGATTTTGGGATTTTAAAGATATTCAAAGAATTTTTAAGATTTTTGGATATTTGAGATTTTCAGATTTTTTGAGATTTTCATAGATTTTTGAGATTCTGCATGATTTCTAAGGTTTTACAAGATCTTTGAGGATTTAAACGATTTTTGAGACTTTCAGAGAATTTTCAGACTTCTTTGAAAATGTAAACCATTTGTTTGTTGAAAGAGCTTTTCAGAAATTTCTTTGGGATTTTCAAGAATTTGTTAAGATTTTTGAGATCTTCCAGATTTGTCAGAATTTTCTAAGACTTAGGAATTGTACTGTATATTTTTGCAGTGATTTGCCCTCATTTCCTTTAACCTTATCCACCTATCATTTTATGCCTAGACCCCCTCCACCTTGGGATAGATGGGGCTGTTGCAGGGCTATTCACCTCTAATTCAAAGAAAATTACATCCTGGATACCAGGGATGCCTGTGATGATTTGCTGCTCTTGCAGATTTTAAATGGCGCATTTGCAGTAGCATCATTTTCCACCTAAAAGGGTATCCGCATGTTGAAACACATTTTAAAATGTCTAACATGTTGAATCAAAGTAGTTTTTGTTTTTCCGGTTGCTGCTACTAATCTGATCAAAACAGAAAATACCAGGAAATTCATCTGTCTGCACGGCACAATGTGTCACAGCTGCAAGCAGGGCCATATGTGTATCATATTTTGATTTAAACAGGTTCTCCCTAATAGGAGACCAAAAGTTCTTATTTGGTCAAGGTCAAAATGCTCTCTATGGTATTGTCTTTGTAAATATGTTTCATTAAATATTGCACAATTTTACACCGTGTATATAAGAAAATGAAAGAAATATGGGTCTATTGCCTCCCATTTGCAGAAGAGCATTACCCCAATAGGTAGGGATATCACTGGCATTTTCATTCAAGAAAAATGCAAATGACCCCACATTAGCCTGCTTATCCTATAGGCTGGGGGTGGTGGTTGAGGCATCAAAATGATAGCTGAATTATGTCTCGTTCAATTCCTACCCTGACTGTCCTCCCTGGGGCAGCCCAGGGGTCAACAAAAATTCCTTGGTCACATGCCTGGGGGCCAGGGAAAATTTACGGTCACATGCCTGGGGGCCAGG
>REGL01000615.1:16800-29462 GCA_004194395.1 Aurelia aurita complex sp. Pacific | reverse complement strand
AATTTTTCCCCCAGAACCCCCTCGTGTTTCCCCACCCCAGATTTTTTCGGCTGGCGACGCCCCTGAAAGTAACACTTGACAAATCAACTTGAAAAGAACTGAAACAACTCAAGAAACATTAAAAGACATTACTGTACCCCCTAGTTTTACAGGCCACTGCTTGATTAACTAGCATTTCAAGATGAGTTAAGCCAGGGGAAGTTTAGCCCAACAAATTAGCTTGGAAATTTAAGGGGCACAAATTTGAAATTCATTTGAGATGCAACACTCGTAGGGATGAGTTGGAAGGTGCAAAATTTCTCAAAACATGCAGGTTCTATCGGATGTCCCAAGAAAAAGTACTCCCATTTAAAAAATCACTGAATTTCAATTACAAAACCTACTGTAAAACTTTCTCTTTCATCTATTTTGTCAATGATCCAAATATATCTGAAGATGATACAATGTTTGTTTTTGTTATTCTAAAGGTGTAAAATGAGAAGTTGAAAAACCTTTATTCTGAGTCAACCTTATTCTGAGCAACAAAGATAAATCTTGCTAAGAGACTTTGCTTTGAAATTTGCATTATCCTGCAATTCTACACTGATAGTTTGCATTTCTTTCTGACATTGGCGACCAACCTGCAAACTTACTATACAAAAACAAATTTATTTGGTAATCATCAGAGCTTTTTTCAGTACGTTTCAAAACCAGGCAGCAATAAAATGAGCTAAATGCACTAGTTTTAAGACCAGTCACAAGATTAGCTACACTCTACACATGGATAAATATTTTCGCCTTTGATGTACTTACTAGAAATTTGAAGATCACCCATAGTAATCAAATGTTGGTGATTTTCCAATAGGAGTACTTTTTGGGACACCGGCTATTACAACTGAAATAACAAATTTTGTGGATCCGCGAGCTGTGGGGAAGGAATTTGTCAGAAGACGACCTTCACAAAATAGACTTTAGGCAAATCTACAGGATGAACTGATGCAAGATGTGCACTAAACCAACATACAGAACGGTACAATACAATATGTAGAATCTTTAAAAAATAATCCAAAGAGAAGAAACATGCAAAATTATCTCAATAAGTGCATGAACTACATAACTAAACTTACTAAATACAGTAAAACCCGCATAAAAGAACCTGCGGATTATTAGAACCGCCAGGCTGATTTTTGGCCAACCAAGCAATGTCTTCATGAGAACGACCATATAAATGTATAGGAACCATTTCAGCCTGTTACAAAAGTCACAGGTTCTTTTATGCGGCATTTTACTGTACTAAACATTACAAAAATATATAATTTTCAGAACACCTTTGTTGCAACCGTTGGCCTGAAAGCTTTTAAAAATAATTGGTTCTTGCAGTACTTACACATTTTAAAGTGCCTTGGTTGCAAATTTCAACCTGAAGATTTTATTTCAAATACTGTAAAAACAAAAAGATACGTATATGTACCAGTAAGAAGATGTTTTAAATCTTGCCCAGCACTCTTGATTATTCAACTCTACAAAAACTTTCAATTAACCCTATTTGTACTGGGGGGCGTTTTTGCCCCCCCCCTACCAGACTTTGCTGCGTTACGCTAAAACGGCAAAAGATATAACCACCAGTTTTGACGACTTTTGTTCAAATTTCATAGGCAATAAAATTCTTAACATTTCATTGTTCTACCTCTGATCATGTGACCACAGTAATACTATATTTTTAGAGTAGTCAACAAAAAAAAGCTTAAATGTCTGTAGTTTTCGTGTCGATTGCCTGATTGACAAATATACACCATTCGATTGCATTTGATATATTTGCTGATGTCAGCAAAATTTAATATCTATGACGTCATTGCTCTAATAATGTAAAATATAGATTTTTTAGTCTAATTTGTTTCATCTTATTAATTTGATTCATTTTGAGTCTATATTTACCAGATAAAAGGACAGGACTGGCAAAGACCTGTGATGAATGTGAGGTTCCCAGAAATCAAGGAACAAAATTTGATTGGCTTGGGGGAAATTCTATGGCCTTCCGTGGTTTTTAAAGTGGCTTCTTCGAAGCAAACAAAATTGTATTTCTGGAATCCGGGAACGTTTTACAAAGCAATGAAATTATGTGTGCAATGCATTCTGCAGACAAGATTAAACCTGCAGTTAAAATGAAATGCTGACGTCGGCGAACAAGAAAAGTGAATCAGTTGCACAGACTCTACTTTTCTCTCTCCTTTAGATCTTTTCTGCTGAGTCTGCACGCAGGCTATATGATTGTCGGATGCAAGGCAATAAAAATCTATTTCATGGATAAACATGATGTGGCTATGCACATGGAAGTGCTGGAGCCAGGAGTTTTTGTATCAAACATTTCTCGTGCACACCCTGGGCTTCTTTTCATTCACTACGTTATGAAAATACCTCTAATTCCATATTTCCATTTTCTAAATTATCACATCTACGTTCAGATAAAAAAGTAGCAATTCTGTGGCAAATATCAGAATCGACATCTTGGGGAAATAATAAAGTTTCGTTCTCAGTGGAACAAATCGCTTTATAAACCTGTTGTTCCTTGCGAATAGATGACTTTCGTCGTTTTGTCCGTTTTTTCACTTTGTGAATGAAATAATCCAATTGATCAACGTTGATTTCCTCAAACATGAGTGATTTCTTCGAATCCTGGAAGGTAAAAAACAATTTTATCTGTAAAGTAGACTTCCTGGACATGGTTAGCTATGAGTCTTTGAAAGTTTTTGAATTCAATTCACTTCAAACTCTTTCAGCACGTAAGTCCCCGTCAACCAAGGAAGACTGATATTCAAAATTCACAATTCAAACCGAGATTCAAACAAACTGATACAAACTGATGCAAGAAGAAAACCAACAAACAATCAAAACAACAAGAGAAAAAAAACAAAAACAAAGAAAGGAAAAGAGAAATAAAGGGAAGTCGCAGCTATGAAATCACTTAAAAAGAGTTGCTAGCAAAGCTAGCAAAATCTCTACGATTTTTCAATAAAGGATACACTCATTTTTTTATAAGAAACTAAGGTCCGGGGCTGGTAGGCAGTTTCTTAAATTGTTGGTCCATTTTGCTACCACAAGTTTCTTACGTGTTTCTCATATTTTTATTGCCGGAAGTTTAGAGTTGATTTTGTCTTGTCTAAAGGGCTCCCAAATTACTTAGTAAAATCTCAAAACGAGTATATAACATGATTCGCACTCAAAATAATGTCCAAACAGTTGCTTTAACTGCACAATGTCAAGATATTTTTGAGTGTGATAGGAAAATTAAAACTGAAAACTGCAGAAGTTTCTTAGCTTTTTTCAATTCAGTTAGGGTCGTTTCTTAGCTTTCGAAAAATTGAGCCTACCGTTTCTTATAAGCGGTTTCTTATAAAAAAAATGAGTGTATTGTTGCCTCAATAATCATTCTATTCTCGACTACATTCAAATCTGAAGTTCCGTCACACAAATCTTTTGATCCATACTTGTGATGTCTAACCCAGATACATCTGTAAGCTGACTAAAGAGATCTGTGCGCATCAACTCCAACTAAAGGGCATTGCAGGAGAAAATGCTCGTTGTCCTCGTTTCCCATAGCCTGCGTGCAGACTCTACTGTGCGCTTCCCGTACCACGTACACAACGAGGGCTTAAGCAGTCAACGCTGCGTCGAACCCTATGCTCATTGAGTGGGTTTGATTTGATTTGATTTCACATATTTAGGGAGGGTAGCCCTTCAGCAAGTGCTGATTTTCAAGGGGCCCTCCATCTAACGATACAATACAATAATAATAATATAATACAAAGGAAAGAGAAAACCTATTTACAATATGTCAAAGTCTAATTAATCTATTAAAAACAATGTTAGAAATAATGATCAGTGTTGAAATCAATTTACAGGGTATCTAAAATATATTATCTACACAGCAGTCTACGCTAAATATGGCTCTTGAAGGCATTGACCGAAGATGCCTGTTTAACCTCAGTTGAAAGGCTGTTCCAGCTTTTTGCACCCTTGAATGAAAAGCATTTTTGTCCATTAGCGGAACTTTTCAAAGGCAGCCTCAAGTCAGTGTTTGTATTTCGTAGGCTACGCTCGGTGCAATCAGCTTTTTTGGTGAAAAGATTGCAAAGATAGGTAGGAGCAAGGTCGTTGATGCATTTAAAAACCATTAGTTTCGTCTGTCTATCTATCAGCTCCTTGATCGTGTGCCAACCTAAACTTTGTATCAAGGGTTTACTTGGAGCATCGAACTGACTATTGGTCACAACACGAGCTGCTCTGTTTTGAAGTCTCTGCAATTGTAAGATGTCGGTGGAATTGCAGCAACCCCAAACAGAACAACAGTATTGGAAATGAGGCTCCACGATGCTGCTATAGAGAGTCTTCACAACTCCAGCAGGAAGATACTTTTTGGCGTATTTCAAGAAGCCGATAGCTCGGGAAGCTTTCGCAGTGACTGTTTTTATTTGCTCCTTCCATGTGAGATTTTCGTCGATTTGAACACCTAAGTACTTAGTATTACTTGCAACTTCGACTCTAGTCTCGCGAATGGAAGGTTGGAAAGTTTGATTTGAAATCTCTAGATGCTTCTTCTTATGTTTGGTGGTAATTAGCATAGAATGGGTTTTAGTTACGTTGAGGGATAGTTTGTTCCCCTTTAACCACGTATCAAGTTTCCGTAGATCTTCATTGATAGCCTCGGTCAACTGAGTAATGTCTTTCGAAAAATGATAAATACTTGTATCATCAGCATACATAGACACTTTAGAGTTCTTTATAACGCATGGAAGGTCATTTATGTACACTAAAAATAGGAGTGGACCGAGACAAGAGCCCTGTGGGACTCCCACCTCGATGCTCCCCATATTAGAATCTACACCATTTACTCGACAATATTGCTTTCTGTTAGCGAGATAGGACTTGAACCAAGATAGCTCCCTACTTAGTACACCATAGTGCGCGAGTTTTTGGCAAAGGATTTCATGATCAACCGTGTCAAAAGCTTTTTTGAGATCAATAAAGATCATGCCAGTCAAAAGTCCCTTATCCATGCCGTTATACCAATCATCTGTGCATTTCAGCAAGCAAGTTATAGTTGAGTGTAGAGCTCTGAAACCAGACTGGTCTGGTGACAGAAATCCATTCTCATTCATGTACTGGTACAACTGGTCAAAGATAAGTTTCTCAAATAGCCTAGATATGACAGGCAATACAGAAATTGGTCTATAGTTCGATTTTTCTGACTTTTCCCCTTCTTTGTAAATCGGAGTAACTCTAGCAATTTTCCAAGCATCGGGAAAGGTACTGGTTTCAATAGAAACGTTAAATATTTGCACTAAACTACTAGAAATTACTGGAAATGCAATCTTTAGAAAGTATCCAGAGACGTTGTCATTGCCAAAGCTTTTCTTTAGTTTGATCTTAGCCATTGCTTTAGCCGCATTAGGCTGACATTTACCCGCAACAAAACAAGTTTTTCGGGACATCCTGCAGGTTCTTTTGTTTTATTATTTATCATTACTATTATTATTATCATTATTATTATCATTATTATTATTATTATTATTATTATTATCATAATTATAAAAACAAAAACTGTTGGATGTCGCAAAAACGTTTCGATATAAAATCTTCTTCAGTATAAAAACTTTACAAGGCAGCCGAGAATTTATAGACATTACGTTGTTTACACCTAAAATTATTTACATGACGATAATGCTATTATTATCATTATTATCAAATTATTTACAGTTGGTATAATACATACAGGGTGTCCCAAAAAATATGTGCGCCATTTGAATGGCTACTGTGGATGAGCCATAAATCTAACTTTCCTGTTTTTCAGATTTGTGAATAGAAGATATTTCAACTTAGTTTGGCACCGAGTTTGTGTATATCTGACAAGTGGTTGCTGATTTATTGAGAAAGAAAGTCACAATCACTGGTTGCTTTAAACCAGAGGATTTTATCTACGTACTTAACCTTATAACTTGAATTTTAACATTAAATGAACTTAAACTTTACAGTTATGCCAGGAAACGCATTTGGCAGTAATTAATGACCATATTCTTCAAGAATATCGACCAAGCAGCGTGTTGAACGCAATATTGTTGGTTAAAAACGACTTTATCACTTTTGAGAAGCAAAATATCTGATGAACGCATGACATGGCCTGAAGCACTTGAGTTGCACATTTCCATTCCTAGCAACCTTAGATATGTCCAATATTCTTGTCTGTCCCAAAATTCAATGTATGACTATCTGTCTCACTTATGAACATCAGAAAACAGGGCTAGGTATGTTTTTTCAATCAGTTTCGTTGATTTTAACGCAATAAAGAATAATGAATCCTCTGGTTTTGAGGCAGCCAATAATTTTGGCTTTCTTGCTCCATAAATCAGCAACTAGTGATCAGATTTTCTCAAAGTCAGTTTCAACCTTTAATTTGAAGTCTCTTCTGTCAAGAATCTTAAAAACAGAAAAATTGGATTTATGGCTGCTCCGCACAAGCCACTCAAAGAGTGCACATATTTTTTGGACACCCTGTGGTAGAAAAACTAATTCAAACCAACTATTTACAATACTACGAATTAATAAAAATATGGGATCCTCACTATCACCTAAGTTTCTTATCTAATTGCAGATCTTGCATGTACAATTTTGCCCATCCCATTCTTTGATCATTCTTTCAAATATCGCTGTTGAGTTTGCATTTTTTATGGTATCTGTAGAGTGTTCCAAAGGAGAGCGCCTTTGAATGCAAGTGCATTAACTCCGAATGTTTTTGCATTTCTTTTCGGCAATTGCAACAGATTCTTAGTTCGTAATTCATATTTTATGTGTTTTCTTTCAAAGAATGTCCACATAAATGATGGATTTTCTTCTGAAAGGCTCTTACAGATGTGAAGCATCAATATTTGCTTTTCACTATCCGCACAAAGGATCATGGTTAGCAATAGGTCTTTAAATAGCTTTTCAACCAATCAAAAATATTCAGGGAAAACCTTTTGTGGTAAGCCACTCAGAATAATCAGGCTGCTGATACTATAGCGAAACTCACCTGCTTCTGCCTATTTAAATCAAAACCGTGAATGTGATACAATTCTAAAAGAATTGAATCAAAACACTTTTCATATATATTTTGTTTCTGAAGAAAAACCCTGTCGCGTTGTGCTAAGACTGCTGGGGGTGGAAGGGAATTTCTGCTCTGGCTTTAGTACAAGAGTTTCTTGATATGAAGGCGGATGTCTGCAACTTCTCAGGTTCATGTTACAAATGAAATTTGTAAATGAAGTAAGTATTTTTCGTTGAGGGGTAAACAGCTTCACAGATTCACTAAATAAAGTCGAATACAAGCCCTTTTGGTCTGAATTGAATTAAGCACAAAGTTTCGAGCATGGTCCGTTTATTAAGCTTGATAACGGGCTGTGCTCGAAACATCGTGCTCAATTCAACTTATCTCAAAGTGCTTATATTTTACCATATTTTCTTCTTTATCCTCGTACAATTTCACTACACGCAACGAGAGGAATTTTGTTATGATTTCAATGGTACTATTAATATGACAACAGAAAACAGTTACATGAATATATACTGGGGCGAGTCAGAAAAGTTAATACGNTCCACTTTTCTGAAATCAGCAACGAGATTTGAGCAAGGATTTGCGAAGCCAGGGTTGACGGAAATATTGCGATTTATACATCTTTCGATTGCCCAGATTATACAGAACAACATCCTTTTTACCGCTTTTCGATAGACCGAATGATATTGGAGAAATTAACTGTTTTCTGAGGAGAGTGGTTTTGCGAAACGACATCTCGCTGTGCACTAGAGCGGAAAGCAGAGTTACCTTAATTGCAGATCTTGCATGTACAATTTTGCCCATTCCATTCTTTGATCATTCTTTCAAATATCGCTGTTGAGTTTGCATTTTTTATGGTATCTGTAGAGTGTTCCAAAGGAGAGCGCCTTTGAATGCAAGTGAATTAACTCCGAATGTTTTCGCATTTCTTTTCGGCAATTGCAACAGATTCTCAATAGGTTTTTAAATAGCTTTTCAATCTGTGAAAAATATTCAGGGAACACCTTTTGTGGTAAGCCACTCAGAATGATGAGGTTGCCGATACTATAGCGAAACTCACCTGCTTCTGCCTATTTACATCAAAACCGTGAATGTGATACAATTCTAAAAGAATTGAATCAAAACATTCTTTATATATATTTTGTTTCTGAAGAAAAACCCTGTCGCGTTGTGCTAAGATTGCTGGGGCTGGAAGGGAATTCCTGCTCTGGCTTTAGTACAAGAGTTTCTTGATATGAAGGCGGATGTCTGCAACTTCTCAGGTTCATGTTACAAATGAAATTTGTAAATGAAGTAAGTATTTTTTGTTGAAGGGTAAACAATCTTGCAGATTCACTAAATAAAGTCGAATGTAAGCACTTTGGTATGAATTGAATTAAGCACGACGTTTCGAGCATGGCCCGTTTATTAAGCATGATAACGGGCTGTGCACGGAACATCCTGCTCAATTCAACTCATCTCAAAGTGCTTATATTTTACCATATTTTCTTCTTTATCCTCGTACAATTTCACTACACGCAACGAAAGGAATTTTTTTATGATTTCAATGATACTATTAACATGACAACAGAAAACAGTTACATGAATATATGCTGGGGCGAGTCAGAAAAGTTAATACGTTTCAAAATCTGTAATTTCTCACCTTTTCATCAGATTCCTTGAAACCGGTTACCGTACTGGTTACCGTACGGGTTACCTATTCATCAGATTCTTTAAAACTGGTTATCATTGCGTGGGTAAAAGGTCAACTTAGATTACAAAATTTAGTTTGTCGAAATCGGTCTTATCATTCTCATATTACATACGATTTTATACAATTGTTTAATCTCAGAATACTTCAAAACAGGCCGAAATCATTGATCAAAGTTGCAAACAATTCAACACCATCATACAACTTCGTACCCAGTGACTACTGAAAACTGTCTGAAAAACAGCTGAATGAAACTAAAAATAGAAAAGGAAAATAGAATATAGGGCAGGCTAACAAGGACAGATTTTGTAAGACAATTAATGAGTTGCTTTTTTGACACCTGAATTCAAAGGGATTTGTGATTGCAGACAACGGAAATGCTTTCAACCAGCAATTCAAAACAAACAAAGCCGCAAAAGTTTTTCTGAAACCCAGGTAGCTAGCGCGATCGCTGTTTATTCCAGAAATTGTTCTTAAGAGCAAACATGAGCACATATCGAAAGAAGAAGGATATATCTACACATCTACCTCCGGCAGTTTATTCATTTGGTTTAGAAGCTGAGCAGTAAGCATTTTAATGACACCGAAAAATAAGAGAATTGAATCGCCTCCCAATCGGCGTTTGAACCAAAGAAATAAAATGCCCGTGGTAGATGTGTAGATATATCCTTCTTCTTTCAGTCCATGCTCATACTTGCTCTTAAAAACAATTACTGGAATGCACAACAGGCGAGCTAGCTACCTGGGTTTCAGAGAAGCTTTTGCGCATTTGCTTGTTTTGAATCACTGGTTGAGAGAATTTCTTTTGTCTGCGATCGCTAATCGCTTTGAATTGCGGTGTCAACCAAAAGCAACTCATGCTGTTGTCTTGCCAAATTTGTCCTTGTTGGGCAGGTTCTGTATCTACAAAACTGGTTGTGTATCTACAAAGCAATAAGACAGTCCGATTAATCTTCATTTCCATGCTGTGGAGTAGACTGATTACAAGTTCGTAGTTATCGCTATTAATAAACTTATGAACGCTCAAACTACGACTCATGGACATTCACATTGAGAATTAGGACGAAATTCTTTCCCTCGATTTCATGTCCGGATATGGAAACCATAGCAACACTGTGCGAAAAGCCGAGTGCTCCAGGCAATGGCGTATGTGCCTAAGTTGTCGGCTCAAGCCTCATTTGATGAAACCAAATGAAACGCCTCAAAATTAAAGTTTTCAGTAATGTTAGCAATGAACAAAAGCAACAAGTATCCAGATGAATGTTTCCTCGATCCAAGAATCAACAAACCTTTCTCTTTCAACCAGGATTTCATCATTTTGAAAGGCCTCTTAGCTTCCGTGAGCTCTCACAACAACAAGAATTTCCAGCTGCCGAAGGTTGCCATGACTACTTTTTCTCCTTTGTTGGGGATACGTGCAAGCTCAAGTTGACGAGGAGGTGGATATCCCCTCGGGGACTATGAACGCATGCGTAGTGTGTAAATTTTTGCTGATTCGATTACGTAATGCCACTATTTTCATAACGAACTTTTAGTCATTTGAAAGGAAACTGGAAGTCAGACATTGAAACGAAACCACATCCGCCACAGAACAATCAATTGTTGATGAGAGAACAATGGGTGAAAAGTTTTTAATCAGAATCACTCTCGATAGCGTTTCATGGAAGTTTGGCAAAGAAATGTATTTATCTGGTTAAGAAATGATATTCATATGCCAACTTAGCTTTGCTTGGTTTGCTTCAAATGGCCTCCTTGAAATTCAACGGGGCTTTCCATAGCACGGAGCGCTATCTTGTTTTGCCTAGGCCAATTTATCAACGCAAGACCAAAACCGTTCAACAGTTACTTCTGTGCCAAGCTTCCAGAAAGGTCCATCATGAAATCTTTGTTTGCAGTTTCTTGTGGGCATTTATCAAACATAACTGTAGTTAAGAATTGATAAAATATAAGCTAAGTTTCCCGCATATCGAGCTGTGAATCTTCCCCGACTGCTTGTTGTCACTGCAACTTTCTTCGCAACGGCTGCAGATATTTGAATGATTGAATTATGTCCACAGCGCATGCGTTCATAGTCCCCGTGCCGATTGGCTGTCAAGTTGAGCCAAAAACAAAGCTGAAAAACGATACGGGGAGTACCATGTATCCCAAACAATCCTAGTTTCAGTGCGAATAAAAAAATCGTTGCCCTCTTTGTTTCTTTTCATTCCAATTTTTATGTGAAAGTCCATATAAGTCCCAGAGTGAAAGTTCATCCATCCACATAAAGTGGAAAGAATCTCAGATTAACGACACTGGGAATCAGAATGAAAAGAGAGCTCTCTTGACGGAATGTTGGAATGGCGGATCCAGGAAATGGCGGATCCAGGAACTACCGTAAAGAGAACGGTAAGACAGACTGAAGAGAGAGACTTGGGGCAAGTCTACCCACAGTGAGATTTAGTTACAAAGAATTTGATGAATACCAAAAAACCACAGCCTTTGGAACGTCCTAACTTTGTTTGATTCACTGGGTATATATTCGTACCTTGTGAATGATACCTGATGAGGAGTTAAGCTCGAAATCTTGTTACTATCTTAGTCTTCGTGCAAAGTCAAATCTTCAAATGCATTTATGTTTTTATTGATACAATCGACGTACAACACGTAGAGCAACATTTTTTTCCATTCGTGAAGCTATGTTTCTGTTGCCATGGAGTATCATAGAAATTGTAACAAGGTTTGACTCACTCTAGCCTGCTTGAAAACACAGACCAATTAATAATGACAGTAATCTTTTCCCTTGTTTTAGAAGAAGGTACGTCAAAGAGGGACTCAATTTTCTTCTGGAGTACGATTTACAAAAATAGAACATTGCTAAAAGATGTTTGCCGAATGCAGATTTAAATCAAATCTCATTAAGAAAGAAACCTGCTTGCCTTCTGAAGGTTGTGAGGTACTCATCTTGCTTTGCAAAAAATGAACAGTGTACCATTTTTACAAAGAAGAAACTGGTCACTTCATTTCAAAGCAAAACCTTGGCTAATTCAATGAAAAACTCAAAAGTAAAAGATGGCATGCAGCGCAATTGTAACTGTTTTACTTTCAATATTGATTTTTGCAGTAATCTCAAATTCTCTTGGGATTTACTTCCTTTTTAAAGACAGAAACAGGCAGACGAATCAAAATCTAATTCTCAAATACTTGATTACAATTGAATTGGCTATTTCTAGTTTGCAGATATTGCGTTGGTCGCTAGTTTGTCATGGTGCAGTGGAAGATAACACTATTCTCAATATCACAGATCGAATTGGATTTTGCCAATACTTGAATTATTACTTTATCATGTTGATCATGACATTTGATCGATTGATTGCAATCAAATATCCTTTGCGAAGTATATTTATACTGAAAAGAAAAAGGGTTAAAGCGACATTATTCGCATTAACATTCTTGTGCATAGCTATCGGGGCTGCAACTTCAGTCGTTGAAATCAGTCACTTCATGATGACATTTGGCAAGTATATATTCCCAGCTGTTTCGACAGCTTCAGTATTGTTCATGGTCGTGACTTACGCTTATATCTTCATAAAAGTCATAAGGAGAAGGAATCTCGATAATTCAATGCAAAATAATTCGAAGAGGAGACAAGCTTCCAATCATCAATACTTCAAGATGGCCGCCATCATAACCCTTACATTTGTATTGTGTTACCTGGTACCGGATATCATGTATGCATTTTGTCCTGACTGTTTCGCAAATAGTAGTTTTAGCTATAGTATTATGCACATTTTTTGGAATACGGGTCTTGTGCTTGACCCATTAACGTATATCTTTATGCAGCAGGGATTGAGAAAAAGGGTTGTAAAGATAGTGTGCTGGACAAAGGAGGATTTTTTTTTTTTTTTTTTTTTTTTTTTTTTTTTTTTTTTT
>REGL01000614.1:163758-173947 GCA_004194395.1 Aurelia aurita complex sp. Pacific | reverse complement strand
AAGACGAGAAAAATCACAAAAATAGTTCGAGCTTTTGGCTTTCAACTAGAATTTGAATCATTCAAATGAATCTATGAAGTACTTGTGGTGCTACAAATTTTAGAAAGTGGGAACTTTTTTCTGGCTCACCCGGTATGAAAATATTACCATAAATCTACCATATATCTTTCTTACAGAGCTTTGCACGAGTTCCAGAATATGCACGCTGTTTACAAAGACAAGATCCACGACTTTGTCAGAGGACATTTTTACGGGTAAGTGATTCATATTATTCAATTGTTTATGGAATGGCCAGGGAGTTGTCATTGTCTTTTGCTCCCCCTGACATCGTCCTCGTAAATTTTCTTGATCGAGGGATATTGTCATTCGTCTTTATATTCTTCGAAAAGTCTCGAATTCTCGAAAAATCTCAATCTTATTGGACAAAGTTCATTTTAATCATTTCATAATCAATGTTTCCTCTTTATTTTAGACACTATGATTTCGACTTGGACAAGACAATTTATTTTTTCACTGCGGGAAGGTGAGTTAGAAATTTGAAGTTTCAGATTAATTCAATTCCGTAAGAATCACTAATTTTTTAACGTAGCTACACAAGGGGCTACCAGATGTGATTGATTTGCACAAACACACGTCAGGACTTTGACCAGTTGGATTGTTTTTATCTTTCACAAGAAACCTACTCTTACCTGCAAATGATTTCTGGAAAATCCCTCAGTCCAAGCGAGACAAGACAGTTTGAATTGTACACTTACTTTCTTTGCAGATATGAGTATTCGAACAAAGGCGCTGATGTGTTCTTAGAATCTCTTGCTCGACTCAACTACTTGCTAAAGGTAAGGGAAGAGTAGCTTAGGCCTAGCTTAAACATCGTAGTTTTGCCTTGTCGAATTTACTAGCTGCTGCTGAAAATTTCCAAGTTTTAATTAAATTCGACATGAAAATGATGTTTAAATCATCAACCGTTTTGAGTTGTTAAAGCGACAGGAGTTCACCAGCTCTGTCGTATCAAACGGCAGCAAAACGACTTGCTTTAAACATCGTATTTTTGCTGCTTTTAGTTAATCAATTCTAGTCCATGGTCGCCGGTTTCTATGTGTGATCAGCCACTACGCTTGTGCGTTTTGAAAATGGTCATTTTGACCATTTTAATTTCAATCTGACACGGCAAAAAACCATATTTGAATCAGATTTTTAGACAAGGCAGATTCTGCCGTTTTTAAAACAATTCGATTCGACATGGCAAAAAACCATGTTTAATCTAGGCCTTAAAATACATATATTCATGAATTGCCCAATAATTTTGCTATCATTTTTATGATTTTGCTTGAAATGGCTAACTTAGGGAGAGGGCAAGATATTTGCCCAGTTTTCATCCTTAGATGGCAACTGAATGATTGATCCTCTCGGAGATTGGTCTTTATGCCATGCGTATAATCTAAAAACTAGGAGCACGCATTTTGTTTCTGCTTTGTCTCCTCAGGGGCAAGCTTGGGTTGATTTCGTTACTGTGAAATCTGAAGCAGGTGAAGCCGACCAGAAGGCATTGTAATTCTAGCATATTTATGGCTTAAATGAAACAATTACCACACAACTCCTGAATCAAATAAACAAAATCCGCCTGGCAGATGTTTAGATTTACCCTTCTTCTTTCGTTATGAGCACACAACTTCTCTTAAAAATCACCTTTCGCGTGCACAAGGCGAGAGTTTGCCCTACTGGTTTCGGGGAAACTTTTGCGACTTTTTTGTTTTGAATTACTGGTTGAGAGAATTTCCGTTGTCTGCAGTAGCTAATCGCTTTTTATTTGAGGTGTCAGTCAATAGCAACTTCTGCTATAGTATTTAAGAAATTTGCCCTTGTTAATGAAATGATAAAATTTTGTTGCTTCGGTTTCACTTTTATCTTTTTCATCTTTACTCCTGTTGAATCTTTCTTTCAGACAGCTGATGTGGACATAACAGTCGTCGCATTTCTAATTTTTCCAGCCCGAACAAATAATTTCAATGTTGAAGCTCTCAAAGGCCAAGCACATGTCAAACAGCTCAAGTTAGTAATTTTCATTTTGTAGCCAATTTCAATTATTTCAATTTCAATTAGATCTTGACTAGATGAATGCATTTTGGACTTTTGTTTTGCAATTCCCCGTCTATTTTCTTCATCTGGTCCAAAAATTTATCATTCTAAGACACAGTTTAACCATCGTTTTTGCCATGTCGAATTTAATAGATGCTGCTAAAAACTTCTAAGTGTCAATTAATTCGACATGAATACGATGTTTAAGTCGCTTGCCGTTTTAAATAGATAAAACGGCAGGAGTTCACCAGCTCTGTCGTATCAAACGGCAGAAAAACGACTTGATGTAAACATCATATTTCTGCCATGTTTATATGATCAATTCTACGCCATGGTCCGCGGTTTTTTCAGCCACTGCGCTTGTGCATTCTGAAAAATGACCATTTCAATTTCTATCCCACACAGCAAAAAACGATATTAAAAAATACGGGTTTTAGAAACGGCAGATTCTACAATTCAATCCGACACGGCAAACAAATGATGTTTATTCCAGGCCTAAAGGTGGATTTAAAAAGGAAACTACATTAGATTGTAAACTGTGTCCTCCCTTTAAAAAGCTGCCTTAAATTCTTTGAAAGCCATTCGTGAGCACAATAAATCGGCTTTATTTCTGGTTTTGTTCCTTGAAATGTAACAGACTTTCTACGATACGACCCGCAAGCTGTACAGTGCCATGGGACAGGCACGAGAACAGTGCTTTATAAACATTTAGATTGTTTCATATTCGACTCTGTGACAAGATACTTAGCGAAAAATAGACTTGGTGGTTAAGTGACGTTTGGCTTGATTCACTGTGGTCTTAATCGAATCGACCAGTTGTGTGGATGTATTGGAAAATCAAAGTATATTTTTGTTGTTAACTAAGACTGGCGATTTATCTGAATCAATCATGTTTTATTTCGCAGAGAGACAGTTGCTAGCATCCACGATAAAGTTGGAAAAAGAATTTTTGATGCAGCGATGAGGTAATTTCTTTTGCTCGATTTAATAACCAAAATGCTCGGGGCAGATGTGTAGATATATCCTTCTTCTTTCGATCTATGTTCAAGTTTGCTCTTCAAACAATTTCTGGAATGCACAGCGAGACGCCCCCGCAGCAGTAATTGTATTCTTTTAATACTGGTAGTCCACTGAATAGACTTGGAACAAGTCTAGTGAGCTAGCAACCTGGGTTTCAGAGAAACTTTTGCGACTTTGTTTGTTTTGAACTACTGGTTGAGAGAATTTCCTTTGTCTGCGATCGCTAATCGTTTTGAATTGCGCTGTCAATCAAAACCAACTCATGCTATTTGTTTACCGGACTATGATTTGAGTTTATTGTCTCCTTTTCAGAGGTCAACTGCCTGATAAAGACGATATACTAGTAAAAGATGACTTAGTAAAGTTGAAGCGATGTATCTACGCAACTCAAAGATCTGGCCTACCTCCTATCGTAACACATAATATGCTGGATGATGGAACGGATCCCATTTTAAATCATATTCGAAGGATTCAACTATTCAATAACAGAACAGATAAAGTCAAGGTACATTTTCATTTTCAATTCAATTCAATTCAACTTTTTTCATAGAATACAGGACTAAATGCTATTACAGGTATATATAAAGAGATCTGTATCCTATACGACCAAAGTAAAGCATAGCTTATCTAGCTTTGGCCGTTAAAGTAAGATGCAAAAAAGAAAAGAAAAATATGAGTAAATATCGAAAATTTCAGCATTGTCACAAAAGATATATATTGATGAAAGATTCATTGTTCACAAAATGATTATTCTGATTTGAGGTGTATGATTGTTAATATTTAGCAATTTTGAACGCTTTAAGGCTTTTAGTATACTGTTTTTTATTTTGCTTATGTTTTTATTGATTCTGGCAGATTGTTCCATAATCGGGCACCCTTGTTTCTGAAAGTTTTTCCCATTGCTGGTCGTTAGTGCCCAGATATGCAGGGTTTTCATCGAGGTAATATGCCCATACTAACCGGTTTTGTGTTGTACAGGAAAATACAAAGACCGACCTTGCGAGGTCTGTGCATTAGGACCGAGGGCTGTTTATTTTCCTGTACAACGACAAATAGTTTACATCGATTCAAATATTCCTTTTTATTTGTTTCAATCCTTCTTTTAAATACATTTCAAACGCATAAAATCTAGCTGCGCTATTTGACAGCAAATAGGGATTGTCAATGGAAAAATCTTTTGAACTTTTGCTGATTCTTTGTTTCCTTTTCTAGGTTATCTTCTACCCAGAATTCCTCTCTTCGACCAACGCATTGTTTCCTTTGGATTATGATGAATTCGTTCGTGGCTGCCATCTTGGGGTATTCCCCTCTTATTACGAACCATGGGGATACACTCCAGGTTAGTTTAATACTCGACCATTTTCGTTAAAAGATTTATAGTCCGTCTCAAATTAGATGTCGCCTGCAAATGCCCGCGAATAACTGCAATAGAGGTGTTTTGCAATTGAATTTGGCGTTATCGCAAATCTCAGGTCACATAATTTTACGCCAGCCTTTTTTAAAATTTGGAACCTATGCTCGCCTGGGCATGATCTATCAGGTTTTTCAATTAAAAGTCCTCTATATTTATCNAACAAAAGATGATGAATTCGTTCGTGGCTGCCATCTTGGGGTATTCCCCTCTTATTACGAACCATGGGGATACACTCCAGGTTAGTTTAATACTCGACCATTTTCGTTAAAAGATTTATAGTCCGTCTCAAATTAGATGTCGCCTGCAAATGCCCGCGAATAACTGCAATAGAGGTGTTTTGCAATTGAATTTGGCGTTATCGCAAATCTCAGGTCACATAATTTTACGCCAGCCTTTTTTAAAATTTGGAACCTATGCTCGCCTGGGCATGATCTATCAGGTTTTTCAATTAAAAGTCCTCTATATTTATCACAAAAACGAAACATCTTAAAGGAGCTGTACAACTCGTCTTCTCTGCGTGGCACTGCATGTCAAATCATCGATTGTGTTTAGGCTAAACACAACACAGCCAATGACGATTTCACAAAGAGAGTAGTAATCCAAAGTATCTGCGACAATCTCTGTAATCGAAGCTTTGATGGATGATTTGTTTAACTGGTTCAACGCTGAATATTTGAAAGTTTCAATAGAGAATAATGGATATCAAAAGTTCCATCACATTTCATAGACATAGACAAGAAAGCACTTCGACTACACTTACGTAGAAGCTGCGATGAAACTGGCTGCTGTTAAATCTGAAGGCTTCAGTCACATGCGCGCAGGTTGTTCCGTACTTTCCGATTGTTTACAAAAATCTTGTGCATAATTAAGAATTATACTTGACCTTGCAGCTGAATGCACTGTGATGGGTGTCCCAAACATCTCAACGAATCTATCCGGGTTTGGAAGGTTTATGGCGGAACATATTTCAGATCCGGATTCATATGGCATCTTCATCGTTGATCGAAGATTTAGAGGAATCGACGGATCAGTCAATCAACTTGCTCAGGTAATCATTTGATCAAGTTATTATTCTGTAGCTGGTCCTGATCATAAATCACTGAATCACACCATAGTCAATAGTAATCACCGAATCAGTACATTTTTCACGGATGTTTTTGGTATCTTCACCGTTGATCGTTGAATTTAAATCATCGTAAATCCTAAACCAATTGAGGAAAAAATTATATAACCTTCAAGAAAACCATCGTTTGTGAAGGTCTACAATATGGTGGCAAGCAGAAATCTGTAGCTTTTCTGGTTTAGGATTTAGAAATTTGATGACGTCATAGCCTCGAATTTAATAAATGCCACCATTTTGAAACTAATCAAGATATCAATGAATTGCCACTGCAGATTTACAGCAAGAACCATATAAGTTCCTTCCAAGCCATTTAGTTAAAAGGGAACTGTAATAAGAATTTTACACCGACCTTTGTAAAGATTTGAGCACTATGTTGACCAATTGTAATTTGTTCAATGATGTTGCTTGTCTTAATTGAATCTTTTTGTGTTTCAGTACATGTTCAGTTTCTGTCAACTCACAAGACGGCAACGAATCATCCTGCGAAATCGAACAGAGCGACTGAGCGAGTTACTCGATTGGAAGAATCTTGGTGTTGTAAGTTTGGTTAATTTTCATACGGCTCCAATTTCGTATTTTCATGCCAGTTCTTACTTTTTGAAACCTTAGAGTCAAGTTGGATCGCCAGGATTCGCAGAAATACTCTGTAGCCCGATTCCTGGAAGTTATTTAGAACATTGGTCTCCTTTATATCGTTATATTGCTTTGACTTACAGTAAATCCTCGCAAATAAGAACCTACAAAACTAAGAACCTAGAGGCTGTTTTGCCTAAATTATGCACCTCATAGTCAAGAACCTGTTGTAGTTTGATAAGGCCCCGCATTCAAGAAACCACTTTTGTCACACCTTAGCCTAAAATGCTTCTTTTAAGTTATCAGAGTTATAAGTTATCAGTTATAAATATGATTTACTTTCCTTATTTGAGGCTGAAAGTTTCTTAAGTTTCTAATTTCTTTTCTGGAAAGTCCTGAAAGATAATTTGCAACGAATTGGGGTTAGTTATAGATGTATTAGCCATATATTTATGTTATCATCAATTGTCAAAAACTTCGATTGAAATTTAGGTAAAAATCTGCTAAATCTAAGATATTTTGGTAGCAATGACTTATGAACCCTGCAAGGGAATGCTCCCAGACCATGAGGCCAGGGAATGCTCCCAGACCAGACCTTGTGTCGATCAAAATACAAGAAACTTTATTTTGGGGGTGAGCCTCAATCATTTCTTATAGGTAGAAGGGCTAATTGTTTGTCAGTAGCCTGGAAGTGTCTGTCAGGTGGTTTCTTAAATGCGGGCCTTGCTATATTGGTCTTTGCCTCCAAGGCATTCAGTAGCCTTAAAGTGTTTTCTTATTTTTTAAATTGCAATAAAAACTTACAAACGAATTACTAATTACACTACTTACAAAATACTATACCCTGCTACTAAAACAATACCATTAGGAGCGAAAAACAATGACTACCTCATGGCATGCTTTCTTTCATGTGGTTTCTTAAATGCTGGGCATTACTGTATTGGTCTTTGTCTCCAAGGCATAGCCTGTGTTCTAGACCCCAGTTCCAAAAAGGAGAGAGTGCCAGATCCTTTTTGGAGGGTCTGGAACACAGGCTACCAAGACCTAGAGACAAACTAACCCTTCTACTCCCTTGATTGATTTCATATGTAATTGATTTTGCAGTATTATGAAGAAGCGAGGGCGATGGCTATTGAAAAAGTACATCCGGAGAAAGCACCAAAGCTTGTTTTTCCTGGACGAGAAATGGTAGATATTTTAATCATATTAGCATTCTAATAACATAGGGCTCAAATCTTTGAAAAGGTCGGTGTGAAATTCTACTACAGTTTTCTTTAAAATAAATGTCTTCGGAGGAACTTTGGATTTTTTCCTGTAAATCTGATATGGAAATTTATCGATATCTTGATTTGTTTCAAAATGGCAGCATTTATTAAATTTGAGGCTATGATGTCATCACATGTCTAAATCCTAAACCAGAAGGCTACAGATATCTGCTTGCCACCATATTGTAGACCTTCAAAAACTATCATTTTTCCCCTAGTGGTTTAGGATTTACGATGATTTAAATTTTTTCAAAGTTTTCCATCAATTTTGTCAAAAATGATTATTAAATTGCCACCATTTTGAAAAAAATTAAGATATCAAAAAATTTCCACTGCAGATTTACAGCAAAGTACCATAAGTTCCTTTCAAGTGAATGTAAACTTCTTAGCTCATTTTAGCTCACTTTTCTTTCATTTCAATAGCAACGGTTGAAAACAGAAAACCCTTGTATGCTCGCACTTCGCTTTGAAACTGTAACACAACAAAATCAGCTAACAATGAATAAAAATAACGAGAAACAAGGCCAATAAAACTTGCCAGTGTATAAACTGAACCAATTTGAGCAAACTTATCGTTGATTAACTCTCTGAAAGTGTTCTGAGATCCGAAGGAACTTCTTGCTACAGGAAGCAGTGTTTCCGCTGAGAACGGGGGTCATGCTTCTGTTTTCCTTCACCAAGTTCACCTGATTTGGACGCTCGATCCAAGCCTCTTTTCGAAGAAGTAAACAGGTCTATTGTTTATTCGAAATAACTTCACATTATTTCTCTTTTTTTCAGAATTTCCGATTCCCGCGACCCCCATCCGAACCAACCTCGCCTGCACCATCATTACATGGAGACTCGGATGTTGAATCAATTCATGAGGAGGAAGAGAGTGCAGATTTTATCGAAATTAGAGAGAAATTAAGGCAAGTTAATATGAAGGAATGAAATGCGAGTATTTAGTAGTGCTTTTATCGCTAGATATTGCTTCTTAGGCCACTGGAAATAGTGTGGTTTTGGAGCGTCATGTTTGGTCCAACTCTAGACTCAGATGCTGAAACAATATGCGAGATGGAGGAATGCGAAGTAAGACAAGTTAATATGAAAGAAGGAAATGCGAGCATTTGGTAGTGCTTTTATCGCTAGATATTGCTTCTTAGGCCACTGGAAATAGTGTGGTCTTGGAGCGTTATATTTGGTCCCACCCTAAACTCAGATGCTGAATTGAATCAATACGCGAGGTGGAGGAATATTGGGTGAAAGAACCATTGAGGTATCGTTATCATTGTCATTTGATTTCGTGAATAAGTCCCTCTCTCTCAAACGCTCCCACTGAAGTCTCTGAAATCAAATAAGCCTCACGGGGCTTAATAAACATAGGGCTCAAATCTTTAAAAAGGTCGACTGCACCAGACTTTAGTGATCTTATTGATCTAGCTTGGCTTAGCGTGTATGTTATTAAATTGGTCGTATATACATATATGATGTTAAATTTGATGCTTGATGCTTGTGATAAAATATAATGATTCATGTCCAATGATTGGCTTTGTTTGGATTCAATGGTTAACTGTTGATCTTCTCTGAAAACCATAAAACTATTTAGTCCCCTGTCTATTTAGCCCACTCTTTATTAAAGCCTCCTCGCTACTAATAAGCCCCTTCCTTCTCATCCATTCTAAGCCAACATTTAAATGAATCCTCCCCACTATATTTAACCCCGCTCCATTAAACCCCCTGTAATAAGCTTCTTCCTTCGTAACCGAAATTTTTAATAAGCTCCCTTCTCTATTGAGCCCCCCCCCCCCCGCCACTTATATCCAACGTCATAGGTCACCAAAGATTTTCCATTTATTTAGCTAACAAATTGGCATGTTGATTCTGATATAGTGTGCGATAAAAACTGTGTCGAATTTTTGTGCTGGAGGCAAACTGTAAACAAAGATTTTAGCAAAATTTATTCATCTTTTTCACTCTACCCATATTACACCAAGCTTACTCATTTTACCCCAGTAGGGCCTAATTATTTAGCCGATTTTGTGTCGAGTTTTCGGCAATTTTTAGGCGTTATAAACCGGCTTTCAGATCAATGGACATGATTCCTTACATTTTGTCTCTGAAGATGTTGCAAAACGCGAGTGGCGTATCACTCTCTAAAAATCTAAAAATCTCGTACGTCTTTGACAAAAATCTTTTTGTTTTCAAGAAAAATCCTTGAAAATCCTATCATTTTTGAAAATCTCGTACGCTTTTTTGGAAGAGTGATACACCCCTCGGCAAAGCGCGTAGATTCAATTTTCGTATGATGGACTCAATTGCTGTTTTATAGAGATGAAATTGTAAGTTTAGATAATTGTTCTATCTGACTTTTATCCTGTTGAAATCAAATTGCTCAGTCCAAAATTAGGATCAATTTGTTCCAGAAATTAATTGATTAGTAAAGGTCTGTTTGCTTGGTACCAGCTCTGAAAACGGTAGACTTGTAGACTCGGAATTTATCTTTGCTTGACTCAGAAATTATCAACACGGGTTGGTCTGGTAGGTTTGGAAGGGACCTTCTGCTTCAAAAGGCAGAAGACTTTAGAGGGATTCTCACCTTTGCCTTCGTAAATCAGAACCTATCGCGTTTAGAATTTTGTGTTTTTCTGCTGTTTTCAGAATATGGTAGGTTTGGAGTTACGAATTACCAATAACCACAGCGCTAATCATTCAACGTAAAAGCTCCATGTACCCCCC
>REGL01000614.1:135634-147003 GCA_004194395.1 Aurelia aurita complex sp. Pacific | reverse complement strand
AGTCGGCTATTATGTTCAGTAAGTTCAGTATGGAGTCCGTACCAATTGAAATTAGCCAATGACAATCTTCTTATGCAAGATCGGTTAGGTCGTTTGAAATTAGCCAATAACAGTCGGCTTTCATCTTTAGTAGCTTCACTAATGGTTTTGTACCAATTGAAATTAGCCAATGGCAATTGGAAAGAAAGGGCTTATCATAAAGGGGGGTTAATTGAGAGGGGGCTGCTAGCTGGAGTTCTTTTTGTACTTCTATTTCTATGGATGTTTCATGTTTGTTCCCGTTTTTCCCGTTCCCCCCGTTCCCCGTATTATTCCTTCAAATCGAGGCGACGTTTGACAGGGAGGCTGACGAAAATCGCGCGTTCTAAAATCCAAGATGGCGGTAAGTTTTTTGCTTCTTAAAAACGTAATATATTCAAAAATTAGCCCTAAACAAACAACAGAAAGCTACATGTACGAAGCTTTATGAGTCGCTGAAAAATTTCAGTACGAAAGGATATGTTGTGTACCCTGTTGTATAGAAAGAAGAATTCTCCTCTCTCTAATTTGTTGTTGTAGCCTATAAAAGCTAAATCTTGCCTACTTTTTTAGGCCTAGTTTCCAGGCTTATTGTTCTCCTATTGTTTTCAACGTTGCTCCACACCAGAGATCTCCGGCGTAACATACATGTTTTCCAGTATGGCCTACATGTATAATAGGGTAGCGTGAGGTGTGGAGGGGTGTCGCTGGGAGTCACAAATTCAAGATGCAAGATTCATGCTGTTAGAGGCCAGACTGCTATTTATGTCGTGCGCGCGGAAGATCTTCCGCGCACAATTTCATGTATAACAAAGGAACAACAATAGAACCATTCTTCTTAAAACAATAGCCAGGCGCACATCTTCCGTGCGCACTTTGCAAACTTATCAGTCTGGTAGAGGTAACCTGTAAATCTCCCCATCATGCCTAAATTGAGATTGATGGGTGTCATCATAATATCGGCTCATAATCATATCATAGACATATGTAGAGTAGTTTTGTAGGGAATAAAAAGTTTCCATTATTCCCCAAACCAAAACCCAGACTGATAAGTTTGCAAAGTGCGCCGAAGATGTATTGTTTAAAAACAAAGACCCTATTATTCTTCCTTTGTTACGCTTTAAATTGCACGCGGAAGATCTTCCGCGCGCACAACATAAAAAGCAGTCTGGACCAAAACGTCCATAAACTGAGGGAGGGTATTTTAGAATTGCTCCGTTTTGTGCTAAAAATTATTCACTATTTATCTTATTATGTACTTTTTTATTTCAGGAGAAAAGGAAGAAAGAATCCATCTTAGATCTGACAAAATATATGGACAAAACCATAAGAGTGAAGTTTAGTGGAGGACGTGAAGGTAGGGTTGATCTTTCGCAGATTTTTGATTTCTAATGGTACATATTAGCTTCATACCACAAGGACCCTGCATTTACGAATTCATCTAGAATTTTGAAAAAATTAAATCATTGTAAATCCTAAACCAACGAATGGAGGAAAAATGATACAATTTTGCACCAACCTTTTCAGAAATTTGTTCCAGTATTTGTTGGTGCTAATTTTTTCTGGCCCACCTGTTTATGTGCACTTTTATCTTACAGTTTCTGGTGTCTTGAAAGGATTTGATCAACTGTTAAATCTCGTGCTTGACAACACATCAGAGTATGTTAGAGGTGAGAATTTACAGTCTTTTAGTATCTACTACTGTACTTAGTTAATTTTGTATTCCATCAAAAAAATTACAAGACAAGTTAGTTACGAAGTCTACCTACTAATTACTCTACGAAACACTACAATGGACGATAATACCACGGGGAGCAAAAGACAATGACAACTGATAACCCCGTGGCGATATCTGTCATATCTGTCATATCTGTCATATCACTCAAACTGNATTTTTTCTGGCCCACCTGTTTATGTGCACTTTTATCTTACAGTTTCTGGTGTCTTGAAAGGATTTGATCAACTGTTAAATCTCGTGCTTGACAACACATCAGAGTATGTTAGAGGTGAGAATTTACAGTCTTTTAGTATCTACTACTGTACTTAGTTAATTTTGTATTCCATCAAAAAAATTACAAGACAAGTTAGTTACGAAGTCTACCTACTAATTACTCTACGAAACACTACAATGGACGATAATACCACGGGGAGCAAAAGACAATGACAACTGATAACCCCGTGGCGATATCTGTCATATCTGTCATATCTGTCATATCACTCAAACTGTAGCATGTATGCATTGCCATGCAGCCCAATTAAAATATATTGACCAAGTGCCCTTGCACCAAAACTATTAATCTGTTAACATATCGTATGTAGTTTTATGTAGTTAGGTAAAGTAGGTGTGATGTAGTGTGAGTATTGTGTATCTCCGTCATGGGCTGAGCCTTTTTGGAGATTGACATTGTAGATTGTAGATTAACAGAGAAAGAAATATAAACTACCAGGTGAATCAGGTAAGGTGCACCACTCACCCGCAAAGCCGCACCCTAAGAGCCATCCATAACCGATTCGCATAATTTGGTACGATTTTATAATGCATCAAATAGGCTTGAACAAAATTATATCCAGGCCTCAGTCAAGGAACTGAAGTTGGAAAGATTTGTTTTTCAAAGTGCCATTTTGTCAAGTGCGGCAGTCCTCTGTCAGGCTTAACAGCAAAAAGAGCAGGGCTAAATAGAGCCTTCACAGCAATTTTTATTTTACTCATTCAAGAGAGAGACAATAAAATTACAACTTGAAAAACCAGGTTTTGAGCACTAGTATTTTGCAAAATATCCTATCTTTAGCCACACGTGTGATGCAAAAGAATATCTACAAACTTCAGCTCAGTTCATTCATTTTAAATTCCACTACATACAAATACTCAAAACATTAAACAACTTACAGCAATTTGAATAACTACAAGCTACAAATTAAAAATACAAGCATACAGAATAGACATAAATAAATCGAAAAATATACTACATGACTAGAGAATATGTACTGATATGTACAAACAGGGTTTATACAAGTAAGAATATGTGGTTCTAAACAATTACTTCTGGGTGATTTAATCTAAAATTACTGAACATAACAAGGTGAGTTAACAAAAATGTCCGGTGTTTGATAGGCTACTGCTCCCTGGATATACCGGGTGACCCAGAAAAAAGTGACCTAACNTTCACAGCAATTTTTATTTTACTCATTCAAGAGAGAGACAATAAAATTACAACTTGAAAAACCAGGTTTTGAGCACTAGTATTTTGCAAAATATCCTATCTTTAGCCACACGTGTGATGCAAAAGAATATCTACAAACTTCAGCTCAGTTCATTCATTTTAAATTCCACTACATACAAATACTCAAAACATTAAACAACTTACAGCAATTTGAATAACTACAAGCTACAAATTAAAAATACAAGCATACAGAATAGACATAAATAAATCGAAAAATATACTACATGACTAGAGAATATGTACTGATATGTACAAACAGGGTTTATACAAGTAAGAATATGTGGTTCTAAACAATTACTTCTGGGTGATTTAATCTAAAATTACTGAACATAACAAGGTGAGTTAACAAAAATGTCCGGTGTTTGATAGGCTACTGCTCCCTGGATATACCGGGTGACCCAGAAAAAAGTGACCTAACGCAATCTGTTATAGAAAAAAAAGTAAGCAGCCGATTGAAATATTTCAAACGTTGTTCTGTCACTAAAAGACTAACCTATATTATGAGTATTTTTCGAAATTTTTCTGAACACAGTAAAGTTCCAGAATTAAGGATTTTGAAGAAAAGGGCAGGCGTGAAATGCTCAAAAAGTCATCAAAAACAGGGGATCGATTTAAAGCCATTTCAGAGCTTCAAAGCAACGAAGAGTGTGTTTCATGTTGCCTGAGAATATTTTCAAATACCTAGGGACTATAAAATTGCTCTGAAGACTTCCGACTGGGTTGCCTATTCCCAGGTTGAAATGAAACACGCTCCTCGTTGTTTTGAAGGGTTGAAATGGCGTTAAATCGATCCCCTGTTTTTGACGACTTTTAGAGGATTTCAGACAGGCCCTCTTCCTCGAAATCCTTAATTTTGGAAATTTACTGGACCGAATAAAATTGCGAAAAATACTCAAAGCATAGGCTAGTCTTTTAGCGACAGAACAACGTTTGAAGCATTTCAATCGGCCACTTACTTAATTTTCTGTGACAAATTGTGTTGGGTCACTTTTTTTTGGGTCACCCGGTATAAGCCATGATATTTTGCAATATCTGATTGAGTAGCCAATATGTTCAATTCATTTTAGAATTTTTCCTTGGTGAAATCAATGACTCCATTGAGATTTTACAAGGGATTTTCTGAAAAGGATCCCTTGGAGAAACCTTTGAAAATGTGCTGAAATCAAGAGCAAGTTTCCCTGATATGTTTATCTTACAGCAATGGCTTGAGCACACTTTTTAACACATGCACCTTGACAAATCCTCGCTCTGCGCATGGTCAAAAGCTATCATATTCATTTTGTGCCACTTTATAGTGTAAACAGTTCAGTTCAGTTCATTTAATTTTAAATTCCACACAACATACAATTCAACAGTAAGATAACAACAACAACTATATTTAATAACATTTCAATATAAATATGCATATAGGAAAAAAAAAACTATTGCGGGATTTTAAAATTGTATGTGGAGGAATTCTTTTAAAGGAGGAACTCTCTCAGTAGGTAGACTAATCGAGGAAAGAGCACCCCCTATATTAAAAACCATTCATTTACTTAATCAAATTTGAATAAATTTGATTACGTACGTAAACGGTGATTCCGTTTGAACAGAGAAACCAATATGGCACAGTTTTATGCCGTATTCGTTTCATACCGGCATGCAGTAAAAACCTGCATATAAGAACCGTACATTTTGAAATCACCCTGGTTAGGTTCTTATGCATGTGATACTATTTTTGAAAACAGGATGCAAGGCTCTTGAATACTGTAGGTTCTTATCAAAAGAATTAATTACAGATCTTCGGGATTTTAAGCCAAATATAAGAATGCAAGGTTTCGCATACTCACTATCATTACACAATTTTATAAAGAACAACCTTATCTACCTGGCCTTATCTGTATCAAATCCATTTACAAAGAATTGTTTGTATATGCTTTGTATCTACTTAAGTATTTGGCAAAATTTCTTAAAATATTTTATCACATATTACCAACCAGTAGTTTACATGTAACTTTTTAAGATAAGAACCTTCCTTGAATTTCAGGATGAATAGGTTCTTCTGTAATGGGGTGAAATTAGAACATTTTAGGCCTTAGGTTCTTATAAGTGGGTGATTCTTATATGCAGGTTTTTACTGTAGTGTAAACGGGGCTTAAACTGTGAATTCATTTAACCGTAGATGCTGACGATCCATNCCGTTTTAACAGGGAAACCAATATGGCACAGTTTTATGCCGTATTCGTTTCATAACGGCATGCAGTAAAAACCTGCATATAAGAACCTACATTTTGAAATCACCCGGGTTAGGTTCTTATGCATGTGATACTATTTTTGAAAACAGGATGCAAGGCTCTTGAATACTGTAGGTTCTTATCAAAAGAATTAATTACAGATCTTCGGGATTTTAAGCCAAATATAAGAAAGCAAGGTTTCGCATACTCACTATCATTACACAATTTTATAAAGAACAACCTTATCTGCCTGGCCTTATCTGTATCAAATCCATTTACAAAGAATTGTTTGTATATGCTTTGTATCTACTTAAGTATTTGGCAAAATTTCTTAAAATATTTTATCACATATTACCAACCAGTAGTTTACATGTAACTTTTTAAGATAAGAACCTTCCTTGAATTTCAGGATGAATAGGTTCTTCTGTAATGGGGTGAAATTAGAACATTTTAGGCCTTAGGTTCTTATAAGTGGGTGATTCTTATATGCAGGTTTTTACTGTAGTGTAAACGGGGCTTAAACTGTGAATTCATTTAACCGTAGATGCTGACGATCCATACAAACTAACAGATGAGACAAGGAAGCTTGGGTTGACGGTTTGCAGAGGGACTGCTGTTGTACTTATTTGCCCGATGGATGGAATGGAGGCGATATCGAACCCTTTCTTACAACAAGAATCATGATGGATTAAACTGATGAAGGTGACAACTTCATGGGATTGTGTTCTTTGATTGGTTGAATATTGGCTAAATCCAGCATAGGTTCAAATCTTTCAATTTTTTAAAAAGGTGGGTGTAAAATTCTTTTACTTTTTTCTTTGAATTAAATGGCTTGAAATTAACTTATGGTACTTTACTGTATATCTGCTGTGGAAATATTTTGATATCTGAATTTTTTTTCAAAATAGCGGCAATTAATTATTTTTGAAAAAACTCATGGAAAATTTGAAAAAATTTAAATCATCGTAAATCCTAAACCAATAGACGAAAAATGATATAACCTTCAAGAAAACCATAGTTTATGAAGATCTATAATATGGTGGCAAGCAGAAATCTGTAGCTTTTCTGGTTTCTGATTTAGAAATTTGATAAAATCATAGCCTCAAATTTAATAAATGCCGCCATTTTGAAACCAATCAAGATATCAAAATATTTCCATGGCAGATTTACAGCAAAAACGCTAAGTTCCTTCCAAGCCATTTAATTCAAAGAAAACTGTAATAGAATTTTACACCGACCTTTTTAAAGATTTGAGACCTATGTTCCAACAAACCATCCTGGGTGACAATAGCTCTTTAAGAAGTGATTGCATGGGTGATTTGATTGCTATAATATAACTATTGAAAATAAAATAATTGTACCTTGAACAGAGATGATAAAGCACGACGTTTCGAGCTTAGCCCGTTATCAAGTGATAACGGGCTAAGCTCAAAACGTCGTGCTTTATCATCTCTGTTCAAGGTACAATTATTTTATTTTCAATAGTTATATTATGGCAGCATTGTACAACACGCATACAAAAAGTTTGTTCGTGATTTGATTGCACTCATTAGCAGCTTGTTTATGGCTCAGTGAATTTTCCAATACGATTTGGTGAGTGAGCCAGGAAAAAGTTCCCGCTTTCAAAAATTAATCCCACCAAGAGTACTTGACTGATATAAATGATTCAAATTCTAGTTAAAAGTCTGTTCTTTTGCCAATGTTCAGCCAACTGATAAGACACAAACCCAAATCATTGATGGGAGGGGAGTGATTCTCAAGTCTAGATTTCCCTCATGGGTTGAATAAGAGGAGAGGAAAAACAGTGCAAAGGACATATGACTTCGTATCAAAGTATGGATAAATTGAGTTTTTAGATAAACACAGATCGTGTTTTGATAACGTATCGTATTTCAAATTATCTGCTGTTCTGTTATATTCATTCTGCAGTGATAAGCCTTGCGTACTTTAAGGGGCTGCTGGTAAGTTTATATCTACACTATGTAACGGGTGGGGCGACAAGGGCGACAAGGGCGCCTGACGGAAACTGTATAAGCCGCTCGGCCATTCACTCCGATAGAGGTGAATTCACCATTCTTATTCAGCTCCATGAATACTTATATGCACATTTGTGGCGGACGCATTTTGCATCTTGAAATGTTGGAGACTGGGCTTTGGGACCCCCTGCATTAATTCTATTTTCATAGCATATACCCGCTAACCTTGACCTCGCAGAGGTGCATTACTTCGTTCTTATTTGACTCTATAAATAGATATCTACCAAGTCGTGGAGGTTTTATTTTGAATGATAAAATATGTTGATCTTTCGAGGCAGATTGTTTCCTGTTTTGAGCAACTTTAGGATTTGCGCCTACCGCGTCCTCGTTTCCAATCTTTATGTCGAAGTTGTCAATTCTCTCGAAACAGCAATCTGTTCTGTCATAGACCAGTATCTGCGGAAGAAAGAAAGAGGAAATTGTGTTTTTTGATCTTTTTTTATTTTTTGTTTTTTGATTTTTTTTTTATCTACCTCGCAGAAGTAGTTTGAGGGTCTGCTTTATTTACTTGTTTATCTTTGTACAATTGCACTACACGCAAAAAGGACAGATTCTGTAAGACAAAAGCAAGAGATACTTTCGTTGACACCTTAATTCAAAGCGATTAGCGACTGCAGACAAAGGAACTTCTCTCAACCATAAATTCAAAACAAACAAAGCCGCAAAAGTTTCTCTGAAACCCAGGTAGCTAGCGTGCTCGTTGTGCATTCCAGAAATTGTTTTTAAGAGCAAACATTAGCATTTATCGAAAGAAGAAGGATATATCTACACATCTACCCAGGGCATTTGATTTCTTTGGTTCAGAAGCCGAGCAGTAAGTGTTTTCATTANGCTAGCTACCTGGGTTTCAGAGAAACTTTTGCGGCTTTGTTTGTTTTGAATTACTGTTGAGAGAATTTCCTTTGTCTGCGATCGCTAATCGCTTCGAATTGCAGTGTCAATCAAAAGCAATTCATGATTTGTTTTTGTTTATGTCTTGACCAACCGCGCATGGAATTCCCTTTGTATCACAAATTGCTTTGTATCTAGGTGTCAATCAAAAGTAGCGAGTTCTATTGTAACATTATCTATCCTTGTTCTATTGTCTTACAAAATTTGTCGTTGTTTAAGCTCACCTCTTTCGCAGTTCTTCCCTCCATAATTACTCGTGCATTTACAATCATGCTCATTACTCAAGTTACTGCATTCTCCTCCGTTCAGGCAAGGATTGCTGTAGCATTCATCATAATCTAAAAGAAGATTGACAAATGAAGTGTAATCTCGATTGCATTATACATAAAATTTCGGGCAGAAAATTCTCGGACGTTTTTCCACAAAAGTTCGGAAGTTTCTAGGAGAGATTTCAGACGCATGCTAAAATGATCTCTTCACACTTATATCTGCTTGTTTATTGAAGAAATATTACAAGTTAACATATCCAATTTCATATCAAGTTCGCAATGTTGTCCTCGACAGGAATTTCAATTTTAGCAATCGAAAAGATGCTTGAATGCATTATAAGCTTGATTATTGAAATGAATTTCACATGTCAATAACACCTAAGCCACTCATTGTCTAAACTCAACANGCAGTGTCAATCAAAAGCAATTCATGATTTGTTTTTGTTTATGTCTTGACCAACCGCGCATGGAATTCCCTTTGTCTGCAATCACAAATTGCTTTGTATCTAGGGGTCAATGAAAAGTAGTGAGTTCTATTGTAAAATTATCTGTCCTTGTTCTATTGTCTTACAAAATCTGTCGTTGTTTAAGCTCACCTCTTTCGCAGTTTTTTCCTCCATAGTTGCTCGTGCATTTGCAATCATGCTCATTACTCAAGTTACTGCATTCTCCTCCGTTGAGGCAAGGATTGCTGTAGCATTCATCATAATCTAAAAGAAGATTGACAAATGAAGTGTAATCTCGATTGCATTATACATAAAATTTCGGGCAGAAAATTCGCGGACGTTTTTCCACAAAAGTTCGGAAGTTTCTGGGGGAGATTTCAGACGCATGCTAAAATGATCTCTTCACACTTACATCTGCTTGTTTATTGAAGAAATATAACAAGTTAACATATCCAATTTCATAACAAGTTCGCAATGTTGTCCTCGTCAGGAATTTCAATTTTAGCAATCGAAAAGATGCTTGAATGGATTATAAGCTTGATTATTGAAATGAATTTCACATGTCAATAACACCTAAGCCACTCATTGTCTAAACTCAACCAAGAGCCGCCAAAGATCAAAGCCTTTGGCGCCAACTCAAAACAATTCCAGGGTGAAAACTAAGTCCTTTTTCTGTCGGCATAGGGAGGAATATCGAAGTTTGATAAACACCGCTCTATAGTCGACTGTAGTTGTTATATAAAATGAATTTAATAAAATGAATTTAGTTGAACAAAATATGTACCTTGTGAACCAAAAAGGGTTGTAACTTCTTTGATAAAAGCACTCATCTTTTAGGACCTGATTACATGGGAGTTTTCAACTCCGGGGTTGAGTTTCATCCCACCTAGCCGAGTTGAAATTCCATCTCACCACTCCATTTATTCCTTTATTAATTTGAATTTTCAATTACATGGAGAAATCTCAACCCCGGGGATGAAATTATACCCGGGGCTGAAATCACCTTGAGCCAGCCTAGGTGAAACTTTTGAGCCGTTAATCCCCATTGTTTTCAATACGTGAATGTCCACGTACTCTTGTTTCTACCCCGGGGTTGAATTGCTATTCACGCATGCGTGATGTATTGCGCATGGCGCGCTTTTTCATACCCGGGGGTCAAATGTTACGGCTCTCTTTTTCATATCCAGCAGTGAAAATACCCATGTAATAACAAATTTATTTCAACTCGGTCAGGTGGGTTGAAATTCAACCCCGGGGTTGAACACTCTCATGTAATCACGTTATTTTACCAAAGGCAGCCAGTACCTACCTTTGCATATATATCCAGGACATTCGCAGCTATCAAGGCAAAGTTCTCCAGCCCCACATTTGTTATCTGTTTCACAATTTTGTCCAACCTTGTTGAAAGAAATTGAAATGAAATATCAAAAGATTTCCACGGCAGATTTACCGCAAAGTAATATAAGTTCCTTTCAAGCCATTCAATTCAAAGAAAAACGGAATTGAATTTTACACCCACCTTTTTAAAGATTTGAAAGATTTGAGCCATTGAGCCCTATGCTAAACTTACCGCCCTCTCCGTGTCATCAGTCTCCATATACATCCAACCACTCCTTGTACTCAATGTTACGTTATCCTTGTAGTCCCCTGCCGACTTTTCACTTAGTTGGCAAACATTCTCACCAAGAACCACATTCATAGATTTGCACCTTGATTCTTTCATGCACTCAGATTTACAACGTAGGGCATCCACTTCGAGTTGTGTAATAAGTACTGAGTTGGAGAGTGCTCTGTTGTGTTTTATGATGCTGAAATTGGCAAACATTTTGCAACTGAGCCGAAGTATATGTGTTTCTGTGTGGAGCAGCCAAATTAGCAGCATACAACTGGAAAAGAAGAATCTGATTCAAGCAAAAGGTGAAGGTGAAGTTGCGGTTTTTAGCGCCAAGCGCTGGGATCGCAGAAGTAGAAAAGTCCGCGACCCCTTGTCATGACGCCCAAATGGTGGGGCTGTACCTGGGATCGAACCCGGTCCACCTGACTGTTCTGGCTGCAATGTCAGAGGATTACACCACTGCGCCACAACACCTTCAAATGGTACCTTTTGGCGAATCACGGACTATTTCCGTTCATGTTTCTATCAACGCTACAGAGGAACCTTCGTGTGCTTATGACTGAAAACTACAAAATACTTAACTTTATTACCTGACTGACGTTTTAAAAACGAGGTAATACGAGAATCCCGCCAATCCCATTGGTTAATCGCACACTTCCC
>REGL01000614.1:26478-38685 GCA_004194395.1 Aurelia aurita complex sp. Pacific | reverse complement strand
CGAAATCTTGTTCTGCTGTGCTTCGACTCGGCTTGGAAACTATTTTATATTGCAGAAAACATAGATGAAGGCGCTGATAAAACACAACCCAAATGCATAAAGATTGTATACAGGTAGTAATCAACATTTAATCTTTATTTGCCACCCAAAGGAATTGCGACGATCAATGTTAAAGGCAGTCTGTCATGCATCTGATTGGCTGTAACAAAGTCAGAGCTCAACACAACGGATGTCTTTGTGAATCTGTGTATCTATAACAAAGTAGGACTAATCTTTGTCACTTTCTACGGTCGTAGAGATTCGGTAGGATCAGCAGCCATTCAATTCTCTTATATTCTTTGTATTGTCCCTATCACCCAATCAGATGCGTGACCGACTGCCTTTAAAGCACCACTTAGGCCCACACGAAAATCGTCCCAAGCCCTTGATTCTACGGGCCCTTACCAATTCATACTCGTTTCTGCGAATTCATACACGTTCTTGCAAAACGAGTTTCTTGTAGAATAATCTTACTATTCTTTCTTCTACGATGCAAATCTCTCTGGGGATAAGGTTGAAGGGCTTTGGAGATCGAAATTCACAAGGGTCCTAAGATCTTTGAGTCCGGTTTTTACAGTCCATCATCCTTTAGGACTTTCCTAAATTCTTTCAAAGCGATAAACTCTTTCGTTCTTTTGTTTTTCTCTTAGGCCTGAGCAATTCCCAGCTCATATGTGTACACTTCAACAACTGAACATCATCTGGCCTTGAAAATTACGGAAAAGATGTAAAGTAACTTCTTCGACTTTGTTGCAATTGGTTTATCAATGCAAGTCGACCACGCAGATGACATTTAAAATTGGATGTGATTAAAGTTTATGAAGATATCGGCAATAAAAGGTAAATTAACAATTAACTTCTTTTCAAATTTTGTTTACTTACTAAATTAGATAATTTGTTTGTGATAAGAGAAATTTGTCGCCTAGATTTGCCGCTGCATAAAAGGTAGTTATTCTAGAAACAGTATTGATCTTAGGTGGATGTTACCCATGCTAGAAATTGGCAGGATTTTGCAATTGTTGTCTGCATGAAAACTGTTCTGAACGTTCTTGAAATTTTTATGTATTTTCTAAATTAGATAATTTGTTTGGATAAGAGAAATGTGTCCCCTAGATTTGCCGCTTGCATAAAAGGTAGTTATTCTAGAAACAGTATTTATCTTAGATGGATGTTACCCATGCTAGAAATTGGTAGGATTTTGCAATGGTCATGTCTGCATGAAAACTGTTCTAAATGGTTTTGACATTTTCACTTACGTTCTAAATTAGATAATTTGTTTGTGATAAAAGGAATCTGTGCCCTAGATTTGCCGCTTGCATAAAAGGTAGTTATTCTAGAAACAGTATTTATCTTAGATGGATGTTACCCATGCTAGAAATTGGTAGGATTTTGCAATTGTTGTCTGCATGAAAACTGTTCTGAACGTTCTTGAAATTTTTATTTATTTTCTAAATTAGATAATTTGTTTGTGATAAGAGAAATGTGTCGCCTAGATTTGCCGCTGCATAAAAGGTAGTTATTCTAGAAACAGTATGGATCTTAGGTGGATATTAATTGTTACCCATACTAGAATATGGTAGGATTTTGCAATGGTGATGTCTGTACAAAACTGTTCTAAATGGTTTTGACATTTTCACTTACGTTCTAAATTGGATAATTTGTTTGTGATAAAAGGAACCTGTGCCCTAGATTTGCCGCTTGCATAAAAGGAAGTTATTCTCGAAACAGTATTGATCTTAGGTGGATGTTACCCATGCTAGAAATTGGCAGGATTTTGCAATGGTTATGTCTGCATGAAAACTGTTCTAAATGGTTTTGACATTTTCACTTACGTTCTAAATTAGATAATTTGTTTGTGATAAAAGGAATCTGTGCCCTAGATTTGCCGCTTGCATAAAAGGAAGTTATTCTCGAAACAGTATTGATCTTAGGTGGATGTTACCTATGCTAGAATATAGTAGGATTTGCAATAGTTATCTATATCTGCACGAAAACTGTCTAAACTCTAAGTGTTCTTGAAATTGTCACTAGGATACGGTAGGATTTTGCAGTATTTATGTCTGCATGAGAACTGTTTCAGATGTTCGTGAAATTTCTTGGGAAAATGAATGATTTAAAAATTGCAAAAAGCATTTCCCTTGTAATTGAATTATGAACATAGCACTACTGTTTTAAAAGTCAATTTGCAATTTCTATCAGGAACATAGCAGCTGTTGATCAACTGGTTTAAAAGTTTAAAATACTCTGTCCGTTGATTTGATTTGATTGGATTGGATTGGATTGGATTGGATTGGATTGGATTGGATTGGATTGGATTTAATTTGATATACCGGGTGTCCCAAAATGATGTATTATCGTTTGATTGCCTATATTTCTATAACCGATGAACCGATTTTCAAAAACTGCTAAAACCACAACCAACACCTTGAAATAAAATTTAGCCTTTAGGCAATCAAACAGAACAAAGTGTTTGAAAATCGGTTCATTGGTTATGGACATGTAAGCAATTAAACAATAATACATCATTTTGGGACACCCGGTATGTAGGAAGGGCAATCTATTAGAACATACACAGTGTTAAAATCAGTTTACAAGGTATCTAAAATATATTATATTCACACCAGTCTAGGCTAAATATGGCTCTGTAAGGCATTAATCGAAGATGCCTGTTTAACCTCAGTTGAAAGGCTATTCCAGCTTTTTTGCATCCCTGAATGAAAAGCAATTTTGTCCGTTAGCAGAAGTTTTCAAATGCAGCCTTAAGTCAGTAATTGTATTTCGTAAACTGTGTTCGGTGTTCTGTGCAATCAGCATTCTTAGGATTGTTCCGGTTTTTTTGTTGGGGAATAGGAAAAGTGCTACGCATTCACCGGCTCTACAATTTCTAGAAGGAAAGCTTTCAACTCGGTTTATTGCTAAAAGCTAAGATATACTTTCAAGTATTATAGTACAACCCCGGGGGGGGGGGGGGGTACATGACTTGAGGATGGACGGAGATCTGCCGCCCGGTTTTCAGAAAGCTACCCTCTTCTAATTACCGAAACTTGCTTTTGATACCCACTTCTATGATGAATTTCAGCGAAACCCCACCCATGTTTATTGAAAATTTGCTGAAAAAGGACCCTTGTTTAGAGAATTTTAGGCCCAAAAACCCACCCGTATGGTAAATATGTTATGTACCCCCCTCCCCCCCTCGGGGGTGCAACTCGTTTACTTTCGAAAAAAAGATTTGTAAACAGAGAGTGTTCCCCCGTTTGCACCATCCAAGCAGATTTGATTAGAATTGTTATTTACAAATCCACAGATAACTTCGTATTGTTTCAGATTTTTTTCTTCGGAAACATATAAATATGTTTTATAGTTTCTTGTCTTTATAGTGGTTGCGCTTAAGTTGTTAAAATTTTATTACATTTTGGAGAATACTGTACCACAGAAACCATAGAAACTTTTAAGATCTTCCCAAGTTAGAATGAAATAATTCATAGCAATCATTTGCAACGAAATTCTGCTTATCCAAGCATAGGTTCCAAATCTTCAACTCTGCGTAAAAAAGTGGGTGTAAAATTCTATGGCCTATTTCTTCTGATTGAATGGCTTGAAAGAAAGTTTTGATACCTATCTATAATTCTACCGTTGGACTTTTTAAAAGTTTTGAATATTTTTCAAAAGTACAGCGTATCTTACATTTCAACTCATTTATGGATGTGACGTCATCAAATTTCTAAATCATAAACCAGAAGTGTGACAGACTTTTGCTTGATACCATATTGTAGACATCCATAAACTATGGTTTTCTTCGAAATTATTTCATGTTGCGTCTTACAGTTTAGAGACTACAATGGTTTTAAGTTTTTTTGAAAAGTTTTCTTGAATTCTTGAAAAAGAAGAAAAACACTCTAGATCTGAAAATATCGAAGATTTCTGAAACGTCCAACGTTAGTGTAGCAAAACAGCTAACGTTTTGTTGAAGCTTTTCGGTTAAAAGAAATTGGTCATTAAATTTTACACCAACCTCTTTAAAGATTTGGAACCTATGCTCTTTGTATCTAGAGGTCAATAAAAAGTAGCAGATCCTAATGTAACATTTTATGTCTTTGTTATATTACACAATATAATCCTCATAATTCTGTCGCAAGATTTCTTTGACGGGCTTCAGAGCATAAATTACAGCGGACATATTCATCTATGATAATAAATAGATGATACAGGCTCTGTAAAATAGCTTATACTCAACATTATCTGCGATAAGAAGTTTGCGGCGGTCAGGTTAAGTAGAACCTTTCAAGTAGACTAAGGCTACTGATCTGGAATATCGCCAGACAGTAATCAGATAATATGTTCTGGATTGTAGGTTCATTTCTACCGGGTGTATTTGAAGGAGCTGTGCGAGCTAAACTTCCAAAAATCTTAAACTTTCTCTCCCTAATGCAGGCAAGTAGCAGCAGATACATTGCAAATGAAGATCTTTTCTACATGTTTGAACCCGTAGAATTCGCCAGTGCAATCAGATTTGTTATGCCATCAATGATTATAAATATACAGCTGGATTCTGAGCGACGGGTTTCAGATGTGTTTAGCCTAAACATGTGAAAGGCAACAGGCAGGCCAAAGAAATTGTACGCCACTTGCCAATTAGAGAGAAATTTCTCATTGAATTTGATGATATTGGCCAGCTGATCTTTATCTTTGTTTACAAAATCTTGTACAGCCCCTTTAAAGGGGCTCCGTCTCCAAATTTCGATCGAAACGGTGATTTTGAAGTTTTTTGATGGGCAATATCACACAGATGTTTGCCTGTTTTTTCGGAAATGAAAGCATCTCCTTGAAGATAAATCTTTGTACTTTGCAGAGAAAAAAACCAAACATTCATATGTTCTACGATTGCTTGTGATAGTCCTATATGCCTTCGTTTCAGTAGCCATAAATCATCTTGTGTAGGCCATGGAGCTTAGACTTCGTTACTTGCTTGGATATAAGTGGATTTTAACGAGCATGGTGGCTTGCGTGATAGTCCTATTTGCTTGTCTAATTCTGTTCTTGTTTTTCAGTTTATACGAATATTCACAAGTTGGAACACGTTACACTCTATTTTCTCTCGATTTGAGTTGGATAAACAACATTGCCGACAATGGTAAGTTTTTCAGATTTCACCTTTGTTAGAATTTCACTCGAAAAAGAGATCACATGCCGGATTACCCTGGGTGCCAGAGCCAAAGATTTAGATTGCCGGATGAGCCGAAAAAAAGTTGACACGTTTGGCGGGCTATGGAAGCAAAAATACGTGGCTGATATTCAAAACTTAACTGTTAATCAATCAGTCAAAGGCTAGACTTGGAACGGTAAGACGGATAGAGAAAGACTTGGGGCAAGACTAGTCAAAGGCTAACTTAGATGTGAAAGAAGTTAAAATGTTTGGTGGGCTATGGAAGAAAAAATACGTGGCTGATATTCAAAACTTAACTGTTAATCAATCAGTCAAAGGCTAGACTTGGAACGGTAAGACGGATAGAGAAAGACTTGGGGCAAGACTAGTCAAAGGCTAACTTAGATGTGAAAGAAGTTAAAATGTTTGGTGGGCTATGGAAGAAAAAATACGTGGCTGATATTCAAAACTTAACTGTTAATCAATCAGTCAAAGGCTAGACTTGGAACGGTAAGACGGATAGAGAAAGACTTGGGGCAAGACTAGTCAAAGGCTAACTTAGATGTGAAAGAAGTTAAAATGTTTGGTGGGCTGTGGAAGAAAAAATACGTGGCTGATATTCAAAACTTAACTGTTAATCAATCAGTCAAAGGCTAGACTTGGAACGGTAAGACGGATAGAGAAAGACTTGGGGCAAGACTAGTCAAAGGCTAACTTAGATGTGAAAGAAGTTAAAATGTTTGGTGGGCTGTGGAAGAAAAAATACGTGGCTGATATTCAAAACTTAACTGTTAATCAATCAGTCAAAGGCTAGACTTGGAACGGTAAGACGGATAGAGAAAGACTTGGGGCAAGACTAGTCAAAGGCTAACTTAGATGTGAAAGAAGTTAAAATGTTTGGTGGGCTGTGGAAGAAAAAATACGTGGCTGATATTCAAAACTTAACTGTTAATCAATCAGTCAAAGGCTAGACTTGGAACGGTAAGACGGATAGAGAAAGACTTGGGGCAAGACTAGTCAAAGGCTAACTTAGATGTGAAAGAAGTTAAAATGTTTGGTGGGCTGTGGAAGAAAAAATACGTGGCTGATATTCAAAACTTAACTGTTAATCAATCAGTCAAAGGCTAGACTTGGAACGGTAAGACGGATAGAGAAAGACTTGGGGCAAGACTAGTCAAAGGCTAACTTAGATGTGAAAGAAGTTAAAATGTTTGGTGGGCTGTGGAAGAAAAAATACGTGGCTGATATTCAAAACTTAACTGTTAATCAATCAGTCAAAGGCTAGACTTGGAACGGTAAGACGGATAGAGAAAGACTTGGGGCAAGACTAGTCAAAGGCTAACTTAGATGTGAAAGAAGTTAAAATGTTTGGTGGGCTGTGGAAGAAAAAATACGTGGCTGATATTCAAAACTTAACTGTTAATCAATCAGTCAAAGGCTAGACTTGGAACGGTAAGACGGATAGAGAAAGACTTGGGGCAAGACTAGTCAAAGGCTAACTTAGATGTGAAAGAAGTTAAAATGTTTGGTGGGCTGTGGAAGAAAAAATACGTGGCTGATATTCAAAACTTAACTGTTAATCAATCAGTCAAAGGCTAGACTTGGAACGGTAAGACGGATAGAGAAAGACTTGGGGCAAGACTAGTCAAAGGCTAACTTAGATGTGAAAGAAGTTAAAATGTTTGGTGGGCTGTGGAAGAAAAAATACGTGGCTGATATTCAAAACTTAACTGTTAATCAATCAGTCAAAGGCTAGACTTGGAACGGTAAGACGGATAGAGAAAGACTTGGGGCAAGACTAGTCAAAGGCTAACTTAGATGTGAAAGAAGTTAACATGCTTGGTGGGTTGTCGAATAAACTGTACGTGGCTAATATTCAAAACTAAAATGTTAATCTATCAGTCAAAGGCTAAGTTAGATGTGAAAGAAGTTAACGGTTTTTAGGAGATGGTTTTTAGGAGAAAGCATGAGCATGTATCGAAAGAAGGAGGATATTTCTATTCATCTGCCCCGGGCATTTTTTTTTTTTTGGTTCAGGAGCTGAGCATTAAGTGTTTTAAGATGAAGTTCTAACTGAGATAAGATGAAACATGAAATGAAATGTTTGGTTCGGCAGATCATAAAACTGATGGCCTCTTTCTTCATCTTTTTACCATAGGACTACACAGAAGATTATCATGAGACGTTCGATCTTCTAGAAGATCTCACTGAGGAGGAGCTTTTGGTGTTGAATCAAGAGTTCGACCCAGAGGTAAGGAGTTATTTGCATTTACCCAAACTTGTGCAAAGAAAACATAGAACAGTAATGAATACAAACCTAGTTTGATTGACTTACGGTAAATCCCCGCATATGAGAACCTACTTTTTTGAGAGCCAGGCTGAATTATGTTCTCGTTTCAAAGGCTCTTAGATTTATTTCAGGGTATAAAGGTTGTTAATGGTTCTTATTTAAAGCCTCATTTTTGTAAATTTTTATCAAAGGATCATCAACAAGTCATCACCAAGAGATTTTAAAACATTTCATTTCTTTAGGCAATATTCTTATCAACCTTACTCTGAAGCTTTCAAATAGCAAGGGATGAGGTCCAAATTCTAACAGCCAATCAAAAATTAACTTTATTACCCTTGGGGTAAGAACATATTATCAAAGTGGAACAGGTTCTTAATTACAAGGTGCATAATTCAATAAATACAGCCTAAAGGTTTTTATTTTTGTAGGTTCTTATTTTTGTACAGGGTGTCCCAAAAAAATTGTGCCCCGTTTGCCTGAAGATTGCGACAAAACGGCAAAAGATTCTCGCCAAACTTTTGCATGCTGGTGCTCTTCATATGTTCAATTAAAGTTTGCCACCATCCCCGTAAAAATCCGTTGAAAAATGATGAAGCTACGACCTTCAGAAGACCAAATTTGCCCGATCACTGAAACCAGCGGTCGGCCATTTTGTCTTACTATTTTGCAGTGATAAGTATCTTCACGTGAGGTAAGAAATGATTTCTGTGAGGTCAGAAATAGTGGAACACTCCGAGGATCATCGGAATTTTCACGAGAGCTATGACATTGGAGGCTGCTGTTTCATCTTCAATCCATGAAGCTATTTATTGCTGCATAGCAGTAAGACAAAATGGCCGACCGCTGGTTTCAGTGATCGGGCAAATTTGGTCTCCTGAAGGTCATATCTCCATCATTTTTCAACGGATTTTCATGGGGATGGTGGCAAACTTTAATTGAACATCTGAAGAGCACCACCATGCAAAAGTTTGGCGAGCATCTTTTGCCGTTTTGTCGCAATCTTCAGACAAACGGGGCACAATTTTTTTGGGACACCCTGTAGATTCTTATGTACTGTTCCCAGGATGTGATATCAATAGAATTGGTTCATGTTTTGTTTGATAGTTGATATGTTCAATTACATTTGTAAATTTCCTGGCTCGAATCAACCCTTCCTTTTTGTAGTCATGGGAAATTTTCTGGATTTACCTCTCAAAAACCCTTCAGAAAGAGCTGCAATTATCCTTTAAATCCCGTTGATTTTGCTGCTGTGCGGGCTGTTGGATTAGCTACTTCTATATGGTTCCACTGTTTTCTTTCGTGGTATTCTCTCGTATGTCTTATCCGAGGTTTCTAATATCTTAGGGACCGTGCAAGGTTTATTTTATAACATGGCTTCTGCAAAACGGAACGGGGCAACTACTCTTTTTGAGCTTGTACAGAACTGGGTCAACACTTTTTATATAGCAAATATGAAGGGGGCAGTAACTTTTTATGAGCTCAAGATGAAATATAAAATAATTCATCGTTGGTACTATACAACATCTGTTGTTCATGGATACGGGGCAGATACATTTTTTAGGAAAGGGTGATGAGGAAGTTGGTTCTTCTGCTATAATTTCATACAGTACGAGCAGATTGTCTTGCAAGAATTTTCCTTCTCCACCGGCTATGTAATATAGTAAATTGTCCCTTATGTTTCCCAACAGAACAATCTTCTGCCGATTCACGAACGTGTTAACTATGAATGCGAAAAGCAACCTTCACGATTCTACAACAGAACTCAGTTGACGAAACATCTTGAAACAGCGGTAAGTTTTGAAATTCCGGGATAGTGCACGGGTTGTAGGTTATATTTAGGCTATCCATGAATGAAATACTGCACAAGCACAAGAAAGAGACAAGGTGATTTGTATTCTTTATGTCATATCAATTTAGTTCAGTCATGGGAAGGCTAAATTTATCCTAAAACCCGTAGTGAGTCAGAGAAAAGAATCCCCGTTTGAAAGACCACAGCTCCCTGAATATTAAGACAACGACATTGGCAAATATATCATTCAATAGCAAAACTGTGCACATACATTCCAAATTTTACCTGCCTGAAAGCGGCCACTCCGTTCTGAAATCATAAGGATTTGTCTCGATAAAGCTCCTCCAAGAAACCTCCAAAACTGCATGAAATCACGAACAAATTTCGTGAATTATATTTGCTTTATAGCAATGACTTGTACATGCTTTAGCACGCTTTATTTCTTTGGGAAGATGAGAATGTGATCCCTGGAAGCAAAACAACATTATTCCGGACGCTTTCATTCTCCCAAGAGAATAAAACGTGATAAAACGCGTTGAAGTCATTGCTGTAAGGCAGGAACTTCAGGAAATTTCGGTCGTGGTTTTTGGCCTGTTTTGAAGGTTTCTCAAAAGGGCTTTGTGGAGAAAACCCTTCCTAATGTTAGAACGGAGTGACTGATTTCAGTCATGTGAATTTTTAGGTCTATTTTAATTTGTCCGCTGTTGAGTGATATGTTTCCCAATATCATTTGATATTCAGGGAGCAGAGGCCTTACAAACAGGGACTGTTTTCATTGACTGACCCGGGAGAATTACAGTTGATTTCATTCAATCTTATTTGACTGGTAAAAATCTTCGACTTGCTGCGAATACAAAGCAAAACGCATATGCACACACACACGCACACACACGCACACGCACACGCACGCACACGCACACGCAAACGCATTGGTGTATCAGCACTCATTGACGAACACGCGTAGGCCTACAACTACAGATAGTAATATGTCAACGCAATGATGCTTCATACACGTGCGAGAGTATCTACGCACAAATACGAACATGCACATGAATCCATCCAGAAACTGCAGAGATTTTCAACAAGTGAGCAAGAAATGAAAACTGCATGCCTGCTTGATGCCTGCTGCAAGTAAAGATATTCTTTGTCAAGAGAATTCCATACAGCACGCTTCAGGAATGATGCCAATGAAAGAGACACACGATGCAAAATTGCTGATAAATGAAATAATCGCACAGCCCACGATGCTTTTGAATATTCTTGCGATTTAATATTCTTGAAGCACTGTGTTAGATGCAGAGTGTTAGATGCACAATGTTAGATGCACGATAGACGGTGAATGATGCACGATACACGATGAATAATGCACGATACGCAATGAGTGATGCACGATACACGATGAATAATGCACGATACACGATGAATGATGCACGATACACGATGAATAATGCACGATACACGATGAGTGATGCACGCTCCAACTGATGCTAGATGATGCACGGTGAACGAAGCACGATCCAATGCACCGTGTTCAATGCACATTACACGATGCACGATAAACGATGAATGTTGCATGATCCAGTTCACGTCGGATGGTGCACGAAGCTCGATCTGTAATCAATAATACACGATGCAATGCATGCTGGGTGATACGCAATTAATGATGCACGATCCAATGCATGCTTGATAATGAATGATGTACATTGTACAATACACGACGAATGATGCACGGTCGAATGCACGCTGGATAATGCAAGATCCAATGCACGTTTGACGGTGCTTTACGTTAATGCACGATGCATGATCCAATGCACGCTTGATAATGAATAATACACGATGAATGATGCACGCTACACGGTGAATGATGCACGATGTACGATGAGTGATGCACGATACATGATGAATGATGCACGATACACGGGGAATAATGCACGATACACAATGAATGATCTATGATCCAATGCACGATGAATGATACACGATGCAAAATGCACGATCTACAGTGCACGACCCAAGATGCACGACGAGCACGTATTCTGCACCAGGATCTAAAAATGTTTGTCTCTAATCTTCACTAACGTCTCGGACTTGTTCATTCATCAGCTTAACTTTGGTGGACTTGTACGGCCTTCAACACATCCTAAACCAATGGAGGAAAAGATAAAGGTGAAACGTCGAACCTACTTCACTTAGATAGTTACCTTTTGAGAAGGAAGGAAAAAGATTACATTGCTTTTCGTGATATGATATGCCGCGAAAGTAAAATGAAAATAACCGCGAAAGTAACAAATTAAAAATCTCCTTAATAGTTACAATGCCACGCACGAAAAGAAGAGGCGAAGGAGAGGAAGAGGAAGGAGATTTTGAAATTTGGTACTTTCGCGGTTATTTTCAACAACAAGGTGGGCCTAGCCAAGGTGAATGTCACAGTATTAGACCTGAAAGAAGCTTATTTGCTGCCCCAGAAAGCAAAGAGAAAGATAAACACAAGAAATGTCTGTGGGTAGACATAGTTATTGCTCCCCGTGGTCTTGTCCTTGTAGTAGAGTAGAGTAGCTTGTAAGTATAGTAATTGAGTAAATATGTATTGTAAATTGTTAGCAGAATGTATAAAAAAAAACACAAGAAAGATACGAGGTGATTTACATTCTTCATTTAATACCAATTTAGTTCATTCATGGGAACCTAAATTTATCCCACAACCCATGGTTTAGATTGCTCGTACGATTTAAATATTTAAATTCCGATGTTGTTGCTACTCGCTTGTTATTTGCGACAAATCCCCTTATTTCTATTGGCAAAGAACGTACGAAAAACTAATTTAAATCATCTTTAAAACGCTAAAGATTAATCCTGTCTCGAGAAGAAATGGAATTAGCGTCAATAAGTGGTAACCCTTCTTTAAATTTGCAGAGTAACGATTTTGAATTTACGTTGCATATTATT
>REGL01000614.1:5430-16120 GCA_004194395.1 Aurelia aurita complex sp. Pacific | reverse complement strand
AAGATGTTGGTTATGGTTTTACCAGTTTTTGAAAATCGGTTCATCGGTTATGGACATATGAGCAATCAAACGATAATACATCATTTTGGGACACCCGGTACTATGGATTGATTGTACCTAATTCCTGATCAAATCCGTTGCGTTTTTTTGGGACACCCGGTATCTTTTTTTTATATTCCAATAAAAGCTACAATATATATTACGAGCTACACTACACTACTTACAGAATTACTCTACAATACTGAAACGATGCCTTCTGCTTAATGCGATGACCTTCTCACTGTCACATTTCCACTGTCTGTTAAACCCTTGGTCCTTGAATTGAAATTCATCATAGATCGCTTTCCTCGGCATCGAATTAATGCTGAGATTGATTCACGGAATACTCGCAGCGTTACAACGCAAATGATAGGATTTGTAGCACTGTTGGCCCAAACAAACATATACTGGAAATCTCGTAGCACATGGCGTGGTGCGCAGTCACAGTTTGTGCAAAACTGTAAAATATATGCCATGATAACAGTCGGGGCGTAGAAGCAGACAAACAGAAACAAAATGTAGAAAAATGTCCTCGTTACTTTTCTTTCTCGCAGCATAGCTCTCGAGGCGACACTGCCACCTGGCTGAGTTGCCCTGTGGCGATAGTGCATTGCAATGGTTTCTGCTTCATTAGCATTAATTTTACGCAGCGTTGCATTGGCTTCAAATTGGATTTCATGTCTAAATGGCAATGTATTTGTTTCTGGTTGAACAGTGTTCGTTCTTTGTTGCATTTTATTGGCATCTAGTTGACTTGTATTTTCCCCTTGTTGCATTGCATTGCTTTCCAGTTTGATGACATTGATGTCTTGTGGTACTGTATTGGGCTTTTGTTTTATATTGTTGCTTCCTTGTTGCACTGCATTACTTTCTGTTTGTATTGAGTTCTTCCCGCTTTTCATTGCATTGGTTTTTGGTTCAATAGTATTGCTTCCTTGTTGGAGTGCATTGTTTTCTTGTTGAGCAGTGTTGTTTGCATGTTTTACTGCATTGGTTGCTGGTTGAACTGTGTTGTTTCTGCTTTGCACTGCATTGTTTTCTAATTGTACAGTGCTACTTCTTTGTTGCGCCAGGTTGATCTCTGGTTGAATACTATTTCTTCTTTTTTGCTGTTCATTAGTTTCTAGTTGAATAGGATTGTATCCCTGTTGCATTTCATTGGTCTCTGATTGAATAGTATTGCTTCCTTGTTGCAGTGCATTGGTCTCTGGTTGAATGGTGCTGCGTCTTTTTTGTACCACATTGGTTTCTAGTTGTGTAATATTGCTTTGCAGTGCATTGGTTGCTAATTTGATACTGTTGCTTCTTTGTTGCCGATCATTGGTTTCGAATCGAATAGTATTGCATTCTCGTTGCAACACAGTGGACTCCAGTTGAACAGTATCGCTTTCTTGTTGCACCACATTGGACTCTAGTTGAACAGTATCGCTTTCTTGTTGCACCACATTGGACTCTAGTTGAACAGTATCGCGTTCTTGTTGCACCACATTGGACTCTAGTTGAACAGTATCGCGTTCTTGTTGCACCACATTGGACTCCAGTTGAACAGTATCGCTTTCTTGTTGCACCACATTGGACTCTAGTTGAACAGTATCGCGTTCTTGTTGCACCACATTCGACTCTTGTTGAACAGTATTGCATTCTTGTCGTCCTGCATTGCTTTCTAGTTGAACAGTATCATTTCCTTGTTGCACTATATTTTCTTCTGGTTGTATAACGTTCTTTCCACGTTGCATACGATTGCCTCTACCACCGAAAGTTCTGTAAACTTCCCTGTATGTCATTACCACAATAGCAAAAGTGAAGAAGATCGAGACATGAACGAATACCATAAGGTATTTAAGAAACCCAATGGCGAAATAAAGCGTGGATATACCCAAAGTGAACACCCAAATTGAGGTTGTAATGAGAAAACATCGGTTGAGCGTTAATTTCTGTTTATATGTCAAAGGCCAACGTATTGAAAGGTAGCGATCAAAGCACATCGCACCGAGACTTAAAACGCTTGCAGTCGAACATATGAAATATGTGACATGTAAAAGACTCACGATATATCCAGGAATTTTACCTTTAGTTTCTACAAAGCTGCCATAAGCTGCAATTGGAAGGCTCAGTAATCCAACGATGAAGTCAGTGACTGCTAAATTGACCAAAAAGTAACTGAATGGGGTTCGGAGTCGCCGTATGGGATCAAGTATGACTGACAGAATTATCAAAGAGTTCCCAGTTGTCACTAGAATACATAAAATGGATGATGTGATGGCTGTGAAATATGGTAGCCAAGTTGGGGGTGGGATTTCTGGAAAACATGACATTTTCGTTCACCGGAGTCAGCTCGATTGTTGTGCTCCTCTGATTTGAAAATGGCTGCATATAGACTTTATTAATGAACTAGTCGGCCTTGTTTTTGCAGTAGTGATCTGAGAACGTCACACCTACTTGATTGAAACTGTAGCTTCTCAATATGCCTCGTTGATGCGAAAGCCTAGTTGATGTTTCTCGGAAAAGCGGGACATTTTTGGTACGCTTGGGTTAGCAAGAATGATGAAGTTAATGTGAAAAACTGCTATTACACAAGTTGTTGTGAACCCATGTGAAGTTCTGTTGATATGAAGAGTTCTGCTATACACATCGATGGGCAGTTATGTTGATGTGAAGATCTGCTATGCTATTGCACAAGTTGATGTGAAGATCGTTGATGTAAAAGTTCTGCTATTACACATCGATGTGCAGTTATGTTGATGTGAAGATCTGCTATGCTATTACACAAGTTGATGTGAAAATCGTTGATGTAAAGTTCTGCTATTACACTTCGATATGAAGATCACTTGATGTGAAGAGTCCTGCTATTATCTTCCTTGATGTACTATTACATGAGCCCACTGCATATACTTAATCAAAAACCAAGTCAGGTTATTCTTTTATCCAATTGATTACTGGGAAACATCACGTTTTATTTCACTCAAATCATCCCATCAATTTTGTGTCTCTGATTTGAAAGTTCACTGCTAGCATCTTACGATAAACCAGCCAAAGTCACCACCCTTGCTGCTTCCGTTGATATATAAGACATAACATTATATTACTCTTTAGCTTCTTGTTGGCATGGTTATCTGATTTTGAAACTCTTCTGGCTTCATTTGAGCATGAACCAATCCAAGTCCTTGTTCATGTTTGTCCTGGTTGATAACAAGAACGAATGACTACTATACGACAGCACAAACCTTCTCCTAGGATTCCTTGCTGTAACTAACCTTGGGAAACGATGTACTCCCTACAAATGCATGCTGCACGCCACGCCTTAACTCAAATGCCCTTATACGGTATAATGGCTTGATATTTACTTCATTTCCCATCACATGAATTTTGATCTGATACGTCATTATCATATGGCCTTGTGCACCCGTACCTGGAGACCTTGACTTCCTGCCTCATTGCTGCCAACTTGTAATACGACCGATTGTTCTCCAAAAGCTATCAAATGCATCCTAATCTTCACAACAACTATAAGTAATAAGTCGAGCAGCTGCCAATTTTCATCGTCCCCTTGAGTCAATTTACTAACCAATTGGTTTCCTATTTGCAAAAAGCCATCATTTTCTAATACTACGTTTACGTAAAAACTCAAAGAAAAGGATGCGGAAATTAAGAAATTACTTTTCAGCTGACAAACATATTCATGTCATCCAAATATTGATAGATGTTGAAAAATTAGCACTTAACGTTGAGACAGAAATTTTCAAATTTCTTCCTTGGATGAATCAGAGAAAAAGATTGGCCTTGTGAAAGGTTACTGTTACTTGAAAATGAGAGCTATGACATTGATATGTTAAATTTCATTTTAAGATCTACCTGCTTTAAAGAGGCCATTCCTTTCCGAAACTTTGAGTCATTTACTTTAAAATTTTTTCGCATGATTCCTTTACAAACTGCCTAAGAATCTCTATCATTTAGCACCAGAAGGTGATGTGGCGCAGTGGTATAATCCACTGACTTTGCAGCCAGAACAGTCAGGCGGACAGGGTTCAATACTCGGTAGAGCCTCAGCACTTGAGCATCATTAAAAGGAATCGTGGACTCGATTAGCGCTTAACTACTTCTGTGATCCCAGCGCTCGGCGCAAAAAACCGTAACTTCATCTATCATGCCACCCCCCCCCCTAAAATTTCTGCTTCACTGCGATAACTAGTTCTTGAAACTCTCTTTTCACGTATTTTTTAAGGGACCAAGAACTTGAGCCAATGCTGAAAGTTTCTTGAAATCATCAGATTTTGAATACTCAGAGATTTTCTTACAAGTTTCTTAAAGGTTCTATAGCAACTTTCCATGTTTAATACCTGTGCCCTCATGAACATTTTGAAATAAAGTTTTCTGAAGCCTTCCCAATGTTTAGATATTACTAAAGTACCTTTCGAGTAACATGATACAGGAAACAAGTAGGAAAATAAAGTAAAGTAGTTTCTTAATTCACTTTTCGCCAGTACTGGAGTTTCTTAGTTTTTTCGCGATCTGAGAATCGAGTTTCTTATAAGCAGTTTCTTATGAAAAAGTAGATATGTATATCGTTTTTCTCGTTGTTCTTAGCATCATCGAGCTTAATCGTTACTTGTTATCAAATATTATGATTGACCAAAGGTTTTGAGATCTCTGAACGATGCAACCAATGTTGACAAACTAAACTGTTGTATCGAAGTTTAAATTCTGACAAGTCAATTGATCATCAATAGACCATTTTGCTATTCTAAAGAGAATCTGAATCAAACCATATGTTTTCACGTTTTGTAGAATTTTTGAATTTGCGCAATGGTGATAGAAGCTCTAACGCCACTCAATCAAACCTCATATTCAAAACTGCGACAACATGGGCATAATGGGCGACACCACTGTAGATATTTTCGTAAGAATTTGTAATATTTGTCTCTATGTTAAGTGTGGGTTTTAGGGTTTTTGTGTATTTCCATGCTCCCTTTGCCGTTGTTTTGTAATGTTGAAATTGTTTGCCATTGTAAATTTCATGACACTATAAAAAAGAATCGAACCTCTCGATTTAAAACGTATCAAATCACTTCTCGATCCAGGCTCTTTTCCAGAATAGCTGAAAGCTCTATCGATCCTCAATTGAACGAAATCTAACGAAGATGAATTTATGATTATATTTCTTTTTCAGTCATTTTCCGAAGCATTGGCAAATAACACAAAACTTGAGACTTTGAACTTGGAATCGAATTTCATCACGCCAGTTGGAGTTAAGGTATGTCTCCTGGAACTTATCAATATATAGGAGAATTGTAATGCCTACAGCTCAGCTTCTGAATTAAGTAAATCAGTTTCAGGTGGTAGACAATTAGATATATCCTTCTTCTTTCGATACATAATTATTGTTTCTCTTAAAAATTGTTGAACCCCTTTAACACCCTTTTCCACGCACAATGATGGAGTTACAGGCCTACACCCTTGTTCGTACTTATTGAATCACAGGTAACCTGGTAACCAATCTCGTCCCCAGGGCCGTTTATATGACAAAAGGCCCTGGGGACGAGGTTGCCTGGTAACGTTTCTGACAGGACAATACTACCTACAATTGATCTGCCTAATTTGTCATTTGTGGTTGTTTCGGGTCCATTTTTCATGTAGATTCCGATTTTTGATGTTATTTTTTAACTCTATGTCATTTTGTTGTGACGTCTCCAAGAAGTTTATGAGAATCCTTTAAAATGATAGTAGTNTCTATCGATCCTCAATTGAACGAAATCTAACGAAGATGAATTTATGATTATATTTCTTTTTCAGTCATTTTCCGAAGCATTGGCAAATAACACAAAACTTGAGACTTTGAACTTGGAATCGAATTTCATCACGCCAGTTGGAGTTAAGGTATGTCTCCTGGAACTTATCAATATATAGGAGAATTGTAATGCCTACAGCTCAGCTTCTGAATTAAGTAAATCAGTTTCAGGTGGTAGACAATTAGATATATCCTTCTTCTTTCGATACATAATTATTGTTTCTCTTAAAAATTGTTGAACCCCTTTAACACCCTTTTCCACGCACAATGATGGAGTTACAGGCCTACACCCTTGTTCGTACTTATTGAATCACAGGTAACCTGGTAACCAATCTCGTCCCCAGGGCCGTTTATATGACAAAAGGCCCTGGGGACGAGGTTGCCTGGTAACGTTTCTGACAGGACAATACTACCTACAATTGATCTGCCTAATTTGTCATTTGTGGTTGTTTCGGGTCCATTTTTCATGTAGATTCCGATTTTTGATGTTATTTTTTAACTCTATGTCATTTTGTTGTGACGTCTCCAAGAAGTTTATGAGAATCCTTTAAAATGATAGTAGTTTGATCAACAACAAGTGATTTATCCGAGAAGAATATGATATGAAACTTCAAGCTGATTTTGGATACGTTTTAGAGCATACGTTCCAAATCTTTAACTCGGCGTAAAAAGGTGGGTGTAAAATTCAATGACCTATTTCTTCTGATCGAATGGCTTGAAAGAAACTTTAGATACTTATCTATAATTCTACCATTGGAATTTTCAGGAATTTGGAATATTTTTGGAAATTACAGCGTATCTTACATTTGAGGATGTGACGTCATAAAATTTCTAAATCATAAACCAGATGAGTGACAGACTTTTGCTTGACGCCATATTGTAGGCATTTATGAACTAGGGTTTCCTTCGAAATTATTTCATGTTACGTCAAACTGTTTAGAAATTACGATGGTTTTAAGTTTTTTTGAACATTTTTCTTGAATTCTTGAAAAAGAAGAAAAACGCTCTAATTCTGAAAATATTGAAGATTTCAGAAAATTCCAACGGTAGAATCGTAGAGAATTAGCTAAAGTTTCTTTGAAGTCATTCAGTTCAAAGAAATAGGTCACTCGATTTTACACCAGCCTTTTTAAAGATTTGGAACCTATGCTACGTTTTAGAGGCGGAAATTCTGCATTGATTGATGCGAATTACAGCTTCGAGCCATGCTTTCCGGCATTATTTACTTTATTTATTCTTTTTTTTTGCAGAAATTATTGGATGCTATTCAAGACAGCAAAAGTCTGCGAGAGATTCGACTTGAAAACCAGGTGTCTATGCTTTGGTTTCTGGAATTATAAAACGCCTTTGAATATTTCCATTGTTCTCTTTTGTTTTCTGCAGTTTGTTTGGTGGCTTCACCCAAGCCACCAAAAAGTGCTCGTTAAAAATCCACTTATATCCAAGCAATCGTAAAAGATATAACTATTTGGTTTTTTCCTCTGTAAAGTACAAAGATTTATCTTCAAAATGATGCTTTCATGTTGGAGAAAACAGGTAAACGTCTGTGTGATATTGCCCATCAAAAAACTTCAAAATCATTGCATCGACCGAAACTTGGAGACGGAGCCCCTTTGAAAACGGCCGAACAGCACGATCATATTTGAACTTTTTGATTGTAAGTTTTCCTAAACTTTTCAGTGAACTGTCCTTTTTCTTTTTTCCAGTACAGCAAAATTGGACCAAAATGCGAGGCAGAGATGGCTGCTGCGATGGAGAACAATTTCACAATGTTGAATTTTGGCTACAGCTTTGAGACCAGGGGACCAAGGGATGCAATGAACAGATATATGCTCAGGAATAACGATTTGCGTAAGTTTCTTCTCGTCCATTGCTTGAAGAATGACAGATATTGCAACACAATAACAGCAGTTGCTTTTGATTGACACCTCAATTCAAAGCAATTAGCGACTGCAAACATAGGAAATTCTCTCAACCAGGAATTCAAAACAGGCAAAGCAGTAGGGCAAACTCTCGCCTTGTACACGCGAAAGGTGGGTTTTAAGAGAAGTTATCTGCTTATATCGAAAGAAGAAGGGTAAATCTAAAGTTCTGCATTTTTCTGAAACGCCCTGTATTAATCGAGTATCAAGCGCGATCAAAGTCACCCTCCTGATCAAAGTTAGTTAATTTATCAATCCTACTCATGTTATTAATTCTAATTTGAATTTCATTCTGTATAGTGAGGGCTGCAAGACGAAACGGCGAAAAAATCTACGATCTGCCGTAGTTCTAATTTGAATTTCATTCTGTATAGTGAGGGCTGCAAGACGAAACGGCGAAAACATCTACGATCTGCCGTAGTTCTAATTTGAATTTCATTCTGTATAGTGAGGGCTGCAAGACGAAACGGCGAAAACATCTACGATCTGCCGTAGTTCTAATTTGAATTTCATTCTGTATAGTGAGGGCTGCAAGACGAAACGGCGAAAACATCTACGATCTGCCGTAGTTCTAATTTGAATTTCATTCTGTATAGTGAGGGCTGCAAGACGAAACGGCGAAAACATCTACGATCTGCCGTAATTCTAATTTGAATTTTATTCTGTATAGTGAGGGCTGCAAGACGAAACGGCGAAAACATCTACGATCTGCCGAAACAGAAGAGAATCATCGCGAAATTTCGACCGCCGTGGATCTTACGACGACCTAAGAGGAGGGGGGACTCAGAAACATTTGAGGGGCGAAAATATGTAATGAAGGGCGACAGTAAGAAGAAGAAGAAGAAGGGACCTGCCATGATGAATGAGATGTTGGCCAAGGCTGCACAGGTTCGCAATTTTAGCTATTAATTTAAATGATTTTAGTTCACAATGACCAGCTGCGTCATAGAAGCGGCTGGTGTAAACTGCAGGCCATATTTTTGCAGGTCATCGAGGCAGGTCACCATTATGCCCAAGGCTGCACAGGCTGAACGAGGAATTCATTTGTATTTTTGATACGAGAGCTGCTATTGCTCGGGGGGGGGGGGAGGTACTTCACTCAAATTTGTACGGAGGTGTGCCCACAACAAAATTTTTTTTACCCTGCTCCAGAATTTTTCGCTCTAAGTGATAACCGATTGTAGAAAAAATTGGTAAAAAATATACTCCAAAACATGAACATTTGACCGAAAAACGACCCGATCTATCAAAATATTTCCTTTTGGCATGTTTTGACAACCTGCTCTAGAAAAATTGCCTTATTTTGATCCCGTGCTAGAAAAAATTGGTGAAATCGATACCCTAAAAACGGCACATCCCCGTTGGACAAATAACTAAGTACCTCTTCCCCAGACACCCCCTCCCCACGGCTTGTATCACAGAATTATTCTTCAATTTTCAGGTCAGTGAACGTTGGAAAGAGAAAGAACAAACAGGAGAACTGCACTCAGAACTCGAAAGAATTGAGTACCAATCCAAGATCAATGTCGAGGACAGAGCTGCGGAGTCCAAGGGACGGAGGCGTGGAAGGAACAGACAAAGGGAAAATGGTGATATGGAGGAAGAGGGTGATGGTGAAAACGAGGTCGTTGAAAATGGAGAGGTAATTCTTTCTTTCATTTGTTTTCATTTTGAACAATTGTACTAGGCCAGATTATGGCTGGCTGGGCCAGATCATTACCTAGATGGGTGACCTCCTGGAAGTGCTGGTATCGTTGGTACAACACCTCACCAAGGTGTAAAATTGGCCCCCAGTGGTGAAGGGCATCAAAAACTCTCGAGCGCTGACTGTATGGCTGCACGAGTCAATAATATGCTCCTCGGATAGCATAGAAGAAAAATCTGACTCTCCTTTGCTTTACCTTACCTTCACTTCACTTCACTCTACTCTACTCTACTCTACTCTACTCTACTTTACTCTACTCTACTCTACTCTACTTTACTCTACTCGACTCTACTCTACTCTACTCTACTCTACTCTACTCTACTCTACTCTACTCTACTCTACTCTACTCTACTCTACTCTACTCTACTCTACTCTACTTTACTTTCACTTGTAATNGTTGAAAATGGAGAGGTAATTCTTTCTTTCATTTGTTTTCATTTTGAACAATTGTACTAGGCCAGATTATGGCTGGCTGGGCCAGATCATTACCTAGATGGGTGACCTCCTGGAAGTGCTGGTATCGTTGGTACAACACCTCACCAAGGTGTAAAATTGGCCCCCAGTGGTGAAGGGCATCAAAAACTCTCGAGCGCTGACTGTATGGCTGCACGAGTCAATAATATGCTCCTCGGATAGCATAGAAGAAAAATCTGACTCTCCTTTGCTTTACCTTACCTTCACTTCACTTCACTCTACTCTACTCTACTCTACTCTACTCTACTTTACTCTACTCTACTCTACTCTACTTTACTCTACTCGACTCTACTCTACTCTACTCTACTCTACTCTACTCTACTCTACTCTACTCTACTCTACTCTACTCTACTCTACTCTACTCTACTCTACTCTACTTTACTTTCACTTGTAATTCTTTATAAATACCTTAGACTGATATCTAGTTGCAAGACTATCTGTCGTCTTGTAAATTTGTGCACTAGAAATTAATGTGTGAATTTTTAGAGGTTTTAAGTCTTGACCTGAGAAAAATTAGGCTGTGGATTTCTGTTTCAGCGACTAAGATCCCCGGGCTAAGACCATATTATCAATCGTAAAGTCGGCCTAGTGTACGATTGATGATGGCCTGTTAGGTTTTTGGCGCATAGTCGACTTATTTTTCCGCCTTTCATTTTAGGTTGAAGGGCAAAGACGTGACACCGACATGAACGGCGAAGCAGAAGGAATGGGGGCAGCAAGACGCAGAAGGGGCAGACGGGGAGATGACGAAGATATGGATGATGA
>REGL01000613.1:138351-180552 GCA_004194395.1 Aurelia aurita complex sp. Pacific | reverse complement strand
TTTTTACAAATTTTTCTTTGCAAAGCAAAAGCTATTCGACCATAGAATACACTAAAATTGCAGCCATGTCCTTATTGCCTTTTGTTTTCTCACAATCAACGATTTAAAAGTTGTAGTACTGAACCCTATTGACTTTTAGAATATTTCATTTTTGGGTTCAGCTCATGATGTACTATGCAAATGCCAAGTTTCAAGGCTCTACATCATTCACAGGTTGTACTTGGCGTAAGCCTTTTAAAACTAGGGGAATTCTCAAAAATCCAACAGTGGACCTTCAGCTCCAGTTTGAACATGCAACAACCTATCCTACTGGAACACAGCGAAGAAATGCAAAACGAGGCTAGGAACGAACCTTCCGCAAAAGAAAATTAATGGCGGACCGGTTTAGAGCCGGTGTATTATGCGTGTCGGTCCACTATGCGAAAGTGTCCTGCACGAAACGCTATGCGTCTCAGCATGAAACGCTATGCGCTTCCGAGTCACCTATGCGTTTCATGGTGAGACGCTATGCGCTTCAGGGGCAAACACAATGCACTTCAGGGTCAGATGATATGATGACTATTCAATAAATTTCATAGGGAGGGTGGGGTCAGGGGGCGGGAGAAGGTCCGGTGGCCCCCCAATATTGGAATAATTTCCCAAAATATGACTTTTTGGGCCAAAATCTATACTTAGTCGGTCAAAAAGTTTGGTAAAGAATGGACATTTTATTGGGCAGCCCCCAAGAATTTATCTTCCCCAACGCTAAGGTTGAGACAATTTGTGAGTTCATAGTGATTTGTGGGCAATGGTGGGAAGGGGGTGAAGACAATTTATAAATTCATAGGGGCTGGTGTGAGCTCAGATTAATTCAGAGGACTCGGGCATTTTATAAATGCACGTCGAAGGATGCTCAAGTTAGGTAGTCACAACAATGCCTTGATGATAAAGGGTAATTATCGTTGTAGTAGTAAACAAGGAGTACTGTAAGTATTATTAAGAGGTGGTTGAATACTCTCGAGTACCAAATAAAGGGGAGGATCAGAATGATCGAAAGGGGTTACAAATGATTGAATGTAATAATTGGGGGCTGGAACAATCGGGGGGAGGTTGGAACAATCGGGGGAATTGGGAACATTGAAAATGGTCCTTTTCTTAGTTATATACGTATTTTTTCATCTATTCAAAAATTATGTTCACTGTCATTTAAATTTTTCAAGAATTATTAAAAGGGGGATTGGAATAAGAGGGATGGTTTAGACATTTTTCAAAAATTAATCGGACAGGGGCGATTATTCGGTGCTCTAGTGTAGCTGGTTGAAAGAAAGTTTAGACTAATTTTGAGCACACAACCTGATAGTAACCAACGAATTACTCAATTTTTTGTGACTATCTTTAAGATCGTTGCAGAAGACCCATAGGCTATAGGGATGTGGTGCATGCAGACTTGACCGTTATCGATGCGATTTGCAGATAATTATTTACATTGATCATCATGATTCTCAAGCGCGAAAATGAATACATTTTGTGATAACTTGTATCAATCTAAACTGACTCGAAGAAGCGTGCTAATCAAATCTCAGAGCAAAACTTCAATAACAAGACAGTTGCATCAAATCTCAACAATAATCATTACATCGGAGATTGCATCGCTGCACGTAATTTTTTCTAAGAAACTGCCTAAGAAAATCGATTCAGATCGCCAAAAAATTAAGAAACTCCAGTATACTGGGAAAATATAATTAAAGAAACTGTATATTTTGATAATGGAAATCCTTTAAACATTTTTACTTTATTAGCTTCCTGTATCATATTGGAACTGGAATAATTCGTAAAAAATTGGACAGGCTTCAAAAGACATTTTGGAACGTTCACCCGGGGGTACAAGTAGTGAATATAAAGATTGTTATGGAACCATTAAGAAACTGGTAAGGAACACTGAATACTCAAAATCTGATGATTTCAATAAACTTTCAGTACTCTTCAAAATTCTGAGATTCTTATCAAAAATGTGTGTTATCAGGTCTTATTAACTCGCGCGTTAACTCTAACTCTTACAATCAAAAAACTCATGTAAAAGTTTACAAAACACAATAGTTAAATTCTGAACAATCAGCTTATGAGAAACAGGATACACGTCGGTGACCTACACAACGCATGCTAATTGCTGGATACCTTTCCGGTGTAAACTCGTAAATAGTTAGTACCGGGTGCCCCAAAATAAACTATGCACGTTTGACAGGCCACAATAAATCGTACATTGGACCGATTTTGAAGATTTATGACTTAATCTTTAGCAAAATGCCTGAATGAGATTCTAGGAGTTTTTTGCAAATTTTTCTGTTTTCAGTTTTTAATTTTATNAAAGAAAAACCTAAGATACGAAACATAACCGTATTCGAAAAATATAATGGAAGATGTAGTAAAGGTCGCATCAGAGCTTTGCCATAGTTGGAAAGGCCCTGGGGAAGAGGTTGACAAGTTCTAAACTTCCAACGATCACTGGGAGAACATTTATCAACTGTTTAAAAATTTCACTGTAATTTGGCATTGGGTAAGTTCGTGTGAATTTCTTCCTTTTACTTATCACTGATGTTTGGACTAACCAATGCATTTTCCGTTTGTTCGGTTATCTGAAGCGAGAATTTGAATTGATGCAAATTAATAGCACTGTTGATTGATAAACATTTCTATGTTTACAATATTTTGATATCTTGTTTCATTTTAGAGTTATCCAATATTTTGTACCTATGATTAGCTGGTGACGTCATTTAGTTTGCAAAAAGTGGAGAAAGTATACAAGGTTGACTATGTTTTCAAAGAGAAATCTAAAAAACATCATATTCATTCGTGAGACAATTTATATTACATTTATTTAGCTCAGTTGAAATGTTCCTTGCAACTGTAACCCTTCAAAGATCAGATAAAGCTGTATTTTCATACACTACCCTTGTAATTTGCAAACAAAATGACGTCTCCAGCTGATACTTAAAATCAGTGGATAATTTGAAAACGAAATGAGATATCAAAGAAATTTAAAGGATTCCTTATCTTTCGAGAATGCTGTTCTATTCGTTTGCATCAATAAACATTTTCGCTTTAGGTCATCTTTAAGAAAAAATGACTACAGATTCACTTTTTAAAAAAAAAGCGGAAGTCGGAGGCACACATATTCATCCAAAAATTAAGGCTACATGCTTCCCCTTTTCGTTAAAATTGTCTTTATTTGAAAGAAACTATTGTTGGTAAAGAGTTAGAAGGCTACAGGCTGGATGTCTTTCTTTAAAAATGATCAGATTTTGTTATTTTCAACAATAAAATAAGGCTTACGTTACCCTTCCCTATCTTATCTTACCGCTGTGCAGCAATTGGCTCAGTTTCAAATTTCTCGGTTGTGTCTCTTCATCGTCTGAATCCTTTGGGAATTCAAGCTTTCATGACCTTTCGAAAACCACTCTAGGACATCTCAAACTTATTCCTCCGATTTTCAGAGATGAGACCTAATTACCCTTCAGTGGGACTATCGATTCAACCATTACTTTGAAAGATTTGAAAAATAACATTAATTCAATTAAGATTTGAAAAATAACATTGATACAAAATAAAATTAATTCAATCCCCATTTACTATTTTTGACAGCATAGGGCTCAAGTCTTTAAAAAGGTGGGTGTAAATTCTTTCAATTTTTCTGTGAAATAAATGGCTTGAAAGGAACTTTGCGTACTTTGTTTTAAATCTGCCATGGAAATGTTTGATAAGGTTCAAAATGGCGGCATTTTGTCATAAATGAGGGTGTGATGTAATCAAATTTCTAAAACCAGTAGAGCGACAGATTTCTGCTTGCCAGCATATTGTAGACCTTCACAAACTACGGTTTTCTCGAAGACTGTATCATTTTTTCCTCAATTTATTTAGGATTTGTAAGACTTGAATGTTTTGAAAGTTTTTCCATGAATTCTTTCAACAAAGATAAAAATGCCACCATTTTGAAAATAATCAAGGTGGCAGATTTGCAGCAAAGTACCCTGAGTTCCTTTCAACGATTCGATTCAAAGACAAATGCAGCATAGTTCCACATCCACCTTTTCAAAGATTTGAAAAAGTCGGTGTAAAATTCTATTACAGTTTTCTTTGAAATAAATGGCTTGGAAGGAACTTCGGGTTTTTTGTTGTAAATCTGCCACGGAAATTTACTGATATCTTGATTAGTCTCAAAATAGCGGCATTTATTCAATTTGAGGCAACGACGTCATCAAATTTCTAAATCCTAAACCAGAGAAGCTACAGATTTCTGAGGGTCGTTTAGGGGTTCCAGGGAACAGGGGAACATGCGAAATATATCCAGGGAACAAGGGAACATGGCCAAAATTAAAAAGGAACAAGGGAACTTCAGATCTTATCCAGGGATCAGGGAAATTTCTATCTGTAATAATTAGTTCAAGGATTTTTACATTCAATGGAATTTACTTCTGCCAAAGCGAGAGATGGTCCTTTATATTCATTTTAAGCCAAAGTAACGGTGTCTTTTTGAAATGCTTGCCACCATGTTGTAGACCTTCATAAACTATGGTTTTCTTGAATGTTGCATCATTTTTCCTCTATTGGTTTAGGATTTACGATGATCTAATTTTTTCCGAATTTTCCATGAATTTTTTCAAAAAATAATTAAAATTGTCGCCATTTTGAAAAAATCGAGATATCAAAAAATTTCCACGGCAGATTTACAGCAAAAGTTCCTTTCAAGCCATTCAATTCAAAGAAAAATGTCATAGAATTTTACACCCACATTTTTAAAGATTTGAGCCCTATGCTGATACTGCCCTATGATATTTTTGATTGAATTAAATAGGTAATGGAGTTTGCGTAAAACTATCAGTTAGAAACATGTCATCCATAACCTGTGTTTGTGTTTGCATATGCGTGCTGCTATTTTGCCTATCTGTACTCAGATCTTCTTCGATCAGCGAACTTCCAAAGATATCATCAAACGAGAGAACGGTCTGTGTTTGTGAGCTGCTACTCGCCACATTTCCTATCGATGAGATGGTTTGAGCCGCTGCGGTGGCCATTCCAAGCAATTCGTCGAAACTAGGGTCTGGGTTTGTTTGTGTGCACATATCCGTGAAATCAGGCATCATCGTAGAATCTAATACCTCATCTTCTGGACCAAAACTGAAACTTTTGAGGAAATTATCGAACGATAGATTAGTCTGTGTTTGGTTGTTCGAGATGTTATTTGTCAGATTTTTCGACTTCGAGTAATTTTCTGCGATATTCAGTCTAGTTTGTGTGAAAGCATCTGAAATCAAGTCCGCCATGTTGTCTGTTTGGGATTGGTTGCTGCTTAGCCATGAAGCTGCAGTCTGCGTACTGAAAGGAGTGTCCGATATATTCGGCAATTGCTTTGGGTTCGCTGCTGGTAAGAATCTCCCTGCTTGTTGATTCGTTTGAGTGAAAGCGTCCGATAGAAAATTCGACAAATCTTCAGTTTGTGTTTGGATATCATTATTGTCAAACTGTTCGAGAAATGGGTAGCTATTGTCAAACGAAAATTGATTTGAACCGACTTTAACAGGAGTCTGTGTCTCTTGGGTATTCATTTCATTTATCATGCCTGTGTAAATATTTCTCGGCTGATTTTGTATATCAACAGAGCTTTTCAAGAAGGATAGTAACTCTGGAGTGAGATTGTCAAGGCTAAACTCTCCTATTTGCTCGTCGGATGTCGAACCAGTTATTCTAGCTGCTTGCCTATATACTGGTTTCGTTACTTTCTCGAATCTTTGATTCTCCGTTCTAGAAATCCTCTCATTTGTGTTTATAGTCTCAACGGAGATTGTGTGTCTTTCAAAACTCTTCTCGGTTCTGTCTTTAATTACATGACATTCAGGAAGCTTTGTATTTTCAGTCATTGTTGACTCATGAACATGACTGTCGTTGTGAGATGTCATATTCGAGTCACTTTCTTCCGCTGGCAACGCACTCTCGACAAATTTAGTCGCTTGGAGTAAGCAATTGTGAATAGCGCTAACTGATGCTTCATCGTTGCTGTTACTGTCAACAAATGTAGTATTTTCTTTAGGTTTTAATTTTGTCTTTTTCCGATACTTTCGACGAGGCATATGCCAATGCAACGAAACAGGATCTGCAGGGTCTCTCTTTTTTATTGGAACGAACTTCTGCATTGCTTCATTCAATCGTTTTAATTTCTCTCTACTTGCAACTTCATTTGCTTCTGTTTGTTTCAACGATACTTGATTTGGTGAATTAACTCCAATCACTCCTCTGTTCGCTATTGAACTCATCAAACCAGTTTCCCGAACACCTTCTCTGTTAAAACACTGACTTCCTCTGCTACCTAAAGTCCTCTGTAATAACTCCATTTGCATATTCCTAACATTACTATTTACATAAGTTTCATTTTGCTTCGCATTATCCAATTGAACTGTATTTTCAATACGATCTTTCATGTTGATAACTACTTTCACTGCCGTATTGGGCCTAGCATTATTTCCTTCGCCACCATTGGTCGATACATTCTTTGCCTGATCCTGCTTCCCTTTATTCACATTTGGAATCACCAGAAATGCATTTGCTCCAACTATCTGATTCGTAGCAAACGTGTTCGGTAGCAACGTAACTTTCTTACTCTGTGACATTCCACTTGTAGGATTATTCTGTGCCATTCCACCGATTTGACTATTTGCAGCATTCATGACAGCAAACGTTTGTGCGCCAGGCTGCGATGTTCTTTGTTTCGACGCTCTAAACAAGAATATGTTGACTTCAAAACAAACAGGTTTTTACTCAAAGGTTGTTTCAAATAAATAATATTTCTAAATTAAATTGTATTGAATATTGATTTTTATTTTGGAATCAAGACGTTCTGTCTACTTAAGGTAAACTTTAAAACGTAAATTTAAATGCTGGTGCCTTATGTGTTCGGCATTTCCAACATGAAGCATAACACAGTAAATCACACACAAGAAATCAGAAAATTAATTTCGCTTCGGGAAAAAATTTGTTAGACGTTTCTCGCGAAATTTTGGTAATCCTTAGACAAGCCTACCGGGTGAGTCACAAAAAGGCTCGACGTTTGACAGGCTACTGCTCCCTGAATACATAAACAACGAAATTTTGCAATATCTGATTGAATAGCCAACATGTTCAAGTATTTGGTGCCTTATGTGTTCGGCATTTCCAACATGAAGCATAACACAGTAAATCACACACAAGAAATCAGAAAATTAATTTCGCTTCGGGAAAAAATTTGTTAGACGTTTCTCGCGAAATTTTGGTAATCCTTAGACAAGCCTACCGGGTGAGTCACAAAAAGGCTCGACGTTTGACAGGCTACTGCTCCCTGAATACATAAACAACGAAATTTTGCAATATCTGATTGAATAGCCAACATGTTCAAGTATTTTTAGAATTTTTTCCTGGCTGAAATCGGTCATTCCGTTCAGATGTTACAAGGGATTAAAAAAAAAGTTCCTTCAAGAAACCTTAAAAAGCGTGCTAAATCGTGAGCAAGTTTTCCAATATGTTAACCTTACAGCAATGACTTGAGCACACTTTAGCACATGCTATCCTCTTGGGGGAATGAAAAAGTCTTTTTCAGGGGAATCCATTTTCCCAAAACGACAAAATACATGAATGCATGAAAGTGTCATAATTGCTAGGAAGGAAAACAAAGGGAAATTTTGCTTGTTGTTTTTGGTCGTTTTTGCAGGTTTTCCAAAGGGGCTTTCTGCAAAAAATCTCCCATATCGACAGGAAGGAATGGCTGATTAAAGCCAAATGAATTACTGAGCCTAATTGCACACATTGGGAAAAAAACAAGACTTTTTTCAATATCATTGCTTTGATATTCAGGGAGCAGCATTTTTTCAAACGCCAGGCCTTTTTATTGACTCACTTGTTAGTTCACAGCAAACCAAGCAAATAAAAATCCATCTAAAGAAGCCTTGAAATTTAAGTTGATTTCTTCTTTCAAATGGCCCTTTCCCACGGTTTTTCAATCAACCTTCAAAGGGTGAATACCAAAGATATCTGAGAAAGACAATGTTGCAATGATGCATGCTATAATGGTACATGTCATAGGGGGTATGGTATGGCGCATGTCATAGGGGGTATGTGTTGGAGATAATGTTTTACTTCCTTGGAGCACACATTTCAAATTTGCTCAAAATGAACTTGCTTGAATGCACATCGTGGTCTACCTCAATGATATCTTGTTTGAAGTATTTCTTTCCTTGCAGAGAAATAATGCAAACAAATTTTTATGTGTTTTCAGGCCTTTTCGTTTGACGCGTGCGATTGCACACGCACACGTTGGCACACACGCAAATTGAGTCACGAGTGCTTTTCATCGCACACGCGAAGTGTTATTTTGCTTAAGTGGTACTTTGATATTCGACACATCCAATGTCAAATCATGTGCTTCAATAAACCATGATTACTGACAAATCTTATAACACTTTCGACCAAGTCCCAATTCCCACAGTTATAAATAATTGTGACACTTGGTGCTCATAGAGCGAAGGTAATTGCTGTTACCGATACCGATGTTCATGAAGAAAATGAACCGAGCAGACAAGAGATTTGTCCTGTTGACATTGATAGTTCGGAAGAATCAGATCAGACACTGACGAGTCTGAGTTTACTGAGGAAGAAACTGCTGAGCATAGTCCTGTAAAAACAAGACCTTCATTGACACATAAACATATGAACAAATGATATTCATTTTATCAGTAATGTGATTATCTTTATCAGTAAAGGGAGACTTGAAGACCTATTTTTGTGTCACTTCTTAAATACCGTCTTGAATAACTACGTGTGCGAATCGCACGTGCAAATGAATTTGCCTGTGTGTTTTGCCGCACGCGTGTTGTTTTATTCCCGAAAAGGACTGTGTTTTGTTTTTATGATTTCGAAGACAACTTTTAGGAATGATGAAATAAGCATTTTAATTGGAAAAATATTCCTGTGTCCTAACAACTATTGGAAACATCCTGGGAGTGGTGCTCCCATGTTCCCACATTTTTTCAATCTCTGGTGATGTTTTATACTGAAAGAAACAAACTTACCTCTGCCTCTGTGCTCTTTCTTCGTTTCTCTTCAACAAATCAACTCTAATTTCCTCAGGCAGAACATGTTGCTTTTCTACAGTATGTTCTAGTAATGATTGTCTTGTTTTAAATGGACAACCACAGGAGCAGCGAAAGAATATTTTACATGTCTTGGTATGTATTTCAAGTCCTCTGGGATTTCCAAATTTGACACCACACTTTTCACAGACATATTTCTTCTCAGCATGCAAACTCAAGTAATGCTAAAATAAGACAGAATGTTATCAGTAATGTTGGAGTTGTTAAAGTAGCGAAAAACAATTCCACCTGAGCAGAAAAACAAATGTGGTAAAGGAACATAGCATAAAAATGTATTATATCATTTTGCAAATTTGTTTCAAGATGTAAACCAGAGCTTTAGCCTTTTGGCCTAAGCAATTTCTTAAGGCACAGCCTATAAATCAACGATAGCGTTAATAAAAGTTGAACAATATTAGATCTTGTGTTATTCTATTTCCCAGAAGTCACCCCCAGTCATCCAATGGGCAGTTTCTTAATTTTTCAGCAATTTCATTTCTTAATTTTGATGTGCTTCAGGAACTTGCCAAGGCCAAAAGGCCACAGCTCTGGTTTGCAGGTGGACACAAATTTGAACTTTCAAGATTTATATTTCTGCTCTCAAAGCACCAATACCAACACAAGGTATCTGTGACTGTGTTCAAGTTAACTATCAAGGAACATTTTGAGAGTAATTTCTGGAATGCACAACGACCACACTAGCCACCTGGGTTTCAGCGAAACTTTTGCGGCTTTGGTTGTTTTGAATTACTGGTTGAAGGAATTTAATTTGTCTGCAATTGCTAATTGTTTTGAATTCAGGTGTCAACAAAAGCAACTCATGCTATTGTGTTACAAAATCTGTCCTTGTTTGATTAGCTTCAAAGTATGCCTGGACATAAAGCAACATCATGGCAGTTCAAGATAGGTGCAGACCTGTCGTAGTCCTGATATCGCTTTGAAGTATTTCCCAGTTCCATACGTCCTATTGCATGTAAAAACTGGACACGCATACACTGTCACAGATTTCGCTGATTTTTCCATCGACATTGAAATGTACGCTTTGTGGAACATCTGAAGAACACTTTCTTCTCCGACGCCATGAGTTTGCGCCATATGCATTTTCATACCACTTGGATTTACGATGACCTTTCCGCAATCTGCAACGGGACATTTTGAAGACGATGGCTGGCGAGTTTCGAGGAGTTCTTCTTCTGTGGGGCAAACAATATTGAAGTTTGACTCTTCAGCTAGCATTTGATGGTATCAGAAAGCGATTTCTTCACCAAACTTTGTGGCAATTTTAATTTAACCAGCAGAGCTCAAATCTTGCTGTCTGCCTCTGGATTTTCAAAATGGCGCGCAGTCTCGCTTTCGTTATTGCTTAGCGATGGCTTATTGTTGTTGTTGTTGCTGGGTAATAAAGACAACAGTTTGCACCCAAAAATCTGGTCCAAAAACACGCAAATTTTAATAGCTTTTCGAGAAATTAGGGACAGTGCAAAGTTTATTTTATAACATGGCCGGTGCAAAACGTAACGGGGCAACTACTTTTTTTTAGCTTATACAGAACTGGGTCAACACTTTTTACAAAGCAAATATGAACGGGGCAGTACCTTTTTATAAGCTCAAGATGAAGTTTGAAATATGAAATGGCTAATTTTGAGGCCAAAATTGTGGATCATGCAAGTTGAGAAATGCTTGAAAGGATGTGTATGAACATGACTCAAAATGTCCTTGTCAGTTACTTGCAAGAACGATTCATCAGTCATTTCTCTTCATCTTCAAAGTCGATTTCTTCGTTTACAAAGTCTCGTAAAGGCAAGAATTGATTATGTTATGGTGTTTGGCTAATTCATCGGTAGTACGATACAACATTTGTTGTTCATGAATACGGGGCAGATACATTTTTTTAAGGAAAGGGTGACGGGGCAGTTGGTTTTTGGCAATAATTTCATACAGGGCGAGCAGTTTTTTTTTGCTAGAATTTTTGTTCTCCACCGGCCATGTAATATAATAAATTTTGCCCTGTCCCTTACCTCCAGTTCTGCCAGTCACTAGTTATTTGCGGATACTTCAGAGACGTCTAAACAGTTTCCATCCAAAAACTCTGATCGATAAAAGCAAAGTTTGAGAGTTATTTCTCGTTAAATGACCCCCAATTCTGCCAACCATGATCTATGCAAAGCAACTAGAGTTTCGTGGTAAATAGAGCGCGGTCCAGTCCTTTGGATACTTCTGAGAGCTGTGGAATGGCATGTAAAACCACCAAAACTTGAGCAACGTCCACAAGCTAAAATTCTCCAAAAATAAGCTCCGATCTTTTTTCAGCCAACAGTTGTGCAAAAGAGGATTAATTCCCTTTGCATAATGCAGTTTCAGTAAGTTAGTTGTATGCAAGTTCATAGAGACAAAAATAGACGTCCACAAGCTGAAATGCTGCTAAAACTCTCCAAAAATGATCTCCCAAGTTTCTCAGCCGACGATTCTGCAAGAGTAGGACTAATTCTAAGAGTGCATTTCTTTTTGCCTGTAATTTGAGCCAAGTTATTTGTACATCCAATTCAGATTCTCCACTAAAGCTCAGGTAACGAACGGTTCACAAGCTAAATTTCTCCAGATATGATCTGATTTCTCCAAGCAGCATTTATATCCGAGCGAAAAGTTTCGTGACCAGAACGCACACAGTTGGATCCTTTCTCCGTACAATAATGATCATAAATCTTTAGACTGCACTGACACCGTGAACATACAAAAGCAATAAGCATTACATACCAATACAACAGCAAAGTCATCAACCCACGTGTTTCGTGTTTACAGGATTAAAGACCTCATACCATTCGAAAGAAAAGCAGAACTTTCGAATCAACTTTTGCTCGAGACTTTGATTTCACGATTATTGTAGATGCCTCTGCATGGGGTATGCTAAGAATTTTCACATAGTAACTACTTATTGTTGCTTTATAGCTACAGTTATGTGGGGGGAGGGCACCGACAGTGGCGAAAGTGAGGGGAGTTGTTTCGAGATAAATAGTCCGATGTGACCTGGTTTGTGGCTACTGGCTTCGAATCCTGTATTTTGCAGTATAGGTCCCAAATCTATAAAAATAAGCATAAAAAAGGTGGGTGTAAAATTATACAACCGATTTCTTCTAGATGAATGACTTGAAAGAAACTTTAGCTACTTGCCTGCACTTCTGCCGTTAGACTTTTTGAACTTGGACTTGGAAAATTTTGAATATTTGTCGAAATTACAGCGTATTTCATATTCTAACTTATTTGAGGATGTGACGTCATCAAATTTCTTAATCATAAACCAGAAGAGTGGTAGGTTTTTGCTTGATACCATATTGTAGACATATGGATTTCTTGAAAATTATTTCATGTTGCATCAAACAGTTTAAAAACTATGATGGTTTTCAGTTTTTTACAACTTTCCTTGAATTCCGCAAATGAAGAAGAACGTTCTAAATCTGAAAGTGAAAATATACNTTTTCAGTTTTTTACAACTTTCCTTGAATTCCGAAAAAGAAGAAGAACGTTCTAAATCTGAAAGTGAAAATATACTGAAAAGTCCAGAAAAGTTCAACGGTAGAATTATGGCGAAATAGCTAAAGTTTCTTTGAAGTCATTCAGTTCAAAGAAATAGGTTAATAAATTTTACACAAACCTTTGGTAAACAGAGCTCTTTTTTTCTTTGTAACGCAGAAACGTTACCTTGTTTGAAGTGACATTGCAATGAAGCGTTTGCTCTATCGTTATCATAAATGATTTGTCTAATGCTACAAATCTACGTAACTGAAATGAAGTTTAATTTCTTACTTTTAGTTTTTTACAAGAAACCTTTTTCAAGTTGAAACAAATTGCACAAATGTGTTGCTCCCTCCGGAAATCAAGCTAAAAGGAATGTGTTGTCAAAGGAAGACCTAAGACACACATTGTTAATTTTGCTGATTCGCCATTTTTGCTACAATGTGCTCCAAATGAAATTCCAAAAGCTTCAAACATAACTCTATTGCACTAACACTTTCTACAAAACTTTTCTTTCAACGACAACTCTGGAGGGACCATAATTGAAACAAGGTCGCACTGACCCTATAATGCTACCCCTGCCATCTTAAACTGGGGGTGTTTGTACATTAGATTTTAACTTTTATATCTAAATATTGTACACATGCAATTAAACATCTCTTTTTTCAACTAAATTGTATAGCAGACTAAATTTTAATTTGTGATGGCAAATATTTACACACATACATCCATAAATAAATGTGTTTGGGTACCAGAACAGTACTATAAAGTCCCCATATCAAAGCTGAAGGTTATCTCATTTGATCCATGCTTTTCAGCCATTCCCAATTAAATATAACTAGGGTGATTTTTCCATTACAAGATTTTGTTATGAAAAATCCTTTCATCTATTAGCTAATAAAAAATGTTTCACATACAAAGAAGGCATAGTTTCGCTTTCATATTTATCATAACTGGAGGAATTTCTATATTCACTGGGACAACTCTTAAACGTTTGGATACCATCTCCATCAACACCTTAATTTCAAGCTCGTCTCATTACTACAGTTCAAAACAGAGTTCCAGATGACAGAAATGCAAGTGTTTTCAAATATCCTGGTCATGAAAAATTCTTCCTAATTTCAGAATATACAAACAACAAATAGTTTCAAAGACAAGTTATACAGTATACCAAGTAAAAAAGGATCTAATTTTCTGATTGAAGTTCGAAGCTAGAAAGCTTTCATTTTGGAAATAGTGCGTTGTTTCTTCCAGAAGCTAATTCCTTTGATGGGAATTCCATTGAGAGGTACAGGGAATTATTGAAAGCGATCTTTGTAAAATTTACTTCTAAATGTTCTTCGGGCCTAAACCTAAAGCACTTACCTCTGTGCAACGTCGTATCTCAGAACAAAGTTTCAAACTTTAAAATTTGTAGGTTTTAAACTAAGTAATAAATAAAAAACGCAAACAATTTTCGCCATAAAAATTTGTCTGGTGATTATACATTGCAGTATGTTTTGTTGCTAAACAAAATTAGAAATGTCCTTGTTCATTATTTTGCAGCAAAATTAATGCTTTTTACAGACATTATCAAAAATAAAGGTCCTTTTCAATTTTGCACAACAATGCCCCAATCTCAAAAGGAATGACCCCACTTCACAATCTAAAGGTAAGCTTTTCTACTAAACACTATTCACCCTTTCTCTTCGTTATAAATGAAATTTCTTTCATATCAATTTTATTCATAGTTAAATATATCATAAATTAAAACAGTCATTGATTTGATGAATATTAAATAAGGCTAACACTATCCAATACTGCCTTGCCAGCCGATACTCCTCCATCAGCATGTTCAATACTCTTGGTACGTACCAAATATCCAACGGGCTCGTTGATAATCTCTTTTTCGCCATTTCTGAAAATCAAAAACAAGCTGAGAAACTGGCACGTACTGAAATGTAAAATTGCTTGAGTGCTTGACTTCCCTCGTCATTATACCGTCCAATTGCTATGTGATGGTACAAAGATGATGGAAGTCTACAATAAAAAAGGGTTAGACCCATTACATGGTTTGGTGTGGAACTGCCAGTCTCCTTCGTTTCTTTTGACTATTTGTGTGTTGTTTTCTTGTTTTGTTTTGTCCCTCGTATTGCTGTATTTTTTCTTTCTTTTTCTTATATATTTATATCTTGAAGTTGTATTTGTAAATTGTAAGTACCGTTCTTGGTGTACGCCAGATGACCTTGTGTCTTCTTACACCAAGAGCGGTACAGTAGTAATGTATTTAATTTAGTTTTAATTTATTATGAATAGAAAAAAACGTAAAATTTTGGGCGAGCTTATTGTCAAACTAACAGGTTGTCTCAATTGACAACGACCAGAATGCTTATAACAGTAAAAATGTTCACTGAAAATTTTAGAACGAGACACCTTACTGGGAGCACTTGACTTTTCTTAAACAGTGCTGGTAAGCCAGAAAAACATTTTGACACTTCAAAGCCTGTAACTTTCAGACTATTTATTAGACTCCTGTAAACTGACACTGTTTGCATAGTTAACGTGTCAACTTATAGTTTGACTCAAATTAGGTGTCATCAGCAAATGCCCGCGAATGACAACAATAGAACTGTTTTGCAAAGGAATTTTGCGTTATCGCAAATCTCAGGTGACACCTAATTTCAGACGGACTTTAGTTACTTAATTCAGTTTTTCAAAATCAATCCTATGGTTTTCAAACTACAAGCAATTTCATAAAATAAGTCCAAATATGTTAGCAATCCACCCTTGTAATGACAGAAAAAAAGACAAAAAAACCACATGCTGGTCCCAAGCTTGTCACGTGGGTAAACATATATGCTGCAGTCTCATCTCATTATAAACCCGTCGCTCAGAATCCAGCTGTATCTTTATAATCGTTGATGGGATAAAACACTGATTGCACTGGCGAATTCTACGGGGCTCAAACATGTAGAAAACATCTTCATTTGCAATGTATCTGCTGCTACTTGCCTGCATTAGGGGGAGAATTTTAGGATTTGTGGAAGTTTAGGTTGTACATCCCCCATTAACCTGCTTATATCTTATATAAGCAAAGTCGAGGCTCAAATTATAGTTATCAACGTTAGATAAATCTACTGATTGCATGATCAGAAATTTCTCTAAAAAGTTTTCCCTCTCCTCGTGGTTCCTATTTTCATGCAGTCCTGTAACTTTCAAGACAACAGACACATTCTTTAGCAACCAAGTTGGCCTCTGTGCAGCAGCAAAGCCAAGCTATCATGATACAGTAAAAAATTCAAAACTTCAAAAACAGGAAACAGTTAAAACAAGCATAGGGCTCAAATCTTTAAAATCTTTAAAAAGGTGGGTGTAAAATTCTATTTCATTTTTCTTTGAATTGAATGGCTTGAAAGGAACTCATAGCACTTTGCTGCCGTGGAAATTTTTTGATATCTTGATTTCTTTCAAATTGGTGGCAATCAAATGACGTTTGAAAAAATTGATGGACAATTTTAAAAACATTTAAATCATCGTAAATCCTAAACCAAAGGACGAAAATCATATAACTTTCAAGAAAACCATAGTTTATGAAGGTCTACAATATGGTGAAAAGCAAAAATCAGTATCTTTTCTGGTTTAGGATTTGGAAATTTGATGACGTCATAGCCTCAAATTTAATAAATGCCGCCATTTTGAAACTAATCAAGATATCAATAAATTTCCACGGCAGGTTTACAGCAAAAAGCGCTAAGTTCCTTCCAAGCCATTTAATTCAAAGGAAACTGTAATAGAATTTTTCACCGACCTTTCTAAAGATTTGAGCCCTATGTTTATTTTATCATGAATTACCTCACAAGGACTCCAAAAATGCCGATCTCATTCACAACATCCAAAAGTTTCGGTTCATCAAAATCAATGTGCACAATGTAATTCTTGTAAACTGGAGCATTGACTTTGTCCATTAAAATGTACTGACTTCGTTCATGGGGATCTTTGATTGCCTTTAACACAGATACAAGTTCATTGCCATAATAATTATTTCCTATAAATAAGAAATCATGTATGAAAAGTTGTCCTTTGGTAAATAACCTAAACTGTAAATTTCGCACGAAGTAATGAAACTAGTTAATGTCCGTCTCAAATTAGATGTCACCTGAGATTTGCGATAACGCAAAATTCCTTTGCAAAACACTTCTATTGTTGTTATTCGCGGGCATTTGCCGGTGACATCTAATTTGAGACATACTACAGGGTGCCCCAAAAAAAGTATTCCTGTTCAAAAATCACCAAAAATTGATTATCAAGCATGTGATAAAATTTTCTTTTTTGAGTTGTTTTGTCAAAGACCCAAAAATCTTCATAGATGATAATATGCTTGCTTTTGATACAGAAAGGTAGACAAATTATACGTTGAAAAACCTTATTTTGAGCAATATTTCTTAAGCAAGATATTCCTTCTTGCTTAAGGGTCAACATTTTCCGATTTTTTATCATCCTTGATTCTCCAATAATAGTGCGCATTTCGTTCTCTCATTTATGACTAAACTAGAAGCTTTGCAGGCACAAAGAAATTGATTTGGCAATCATCAGCGCCTTTTTTGCAGTATGATTCAAAACCAGGAAGAGAGCTAAATTTGCAAAGAGCTAAGTTTGCTCATTCTAAACCAGTTACAAGATCAGCTATATCTTGGAAAATAATTTTGTCCTTGATCTATTTGACAAAAAATAAAATTGAAGATTGGCCATATAATCAAATTTTGGTGATCTTTCAAACGGGAGTGCATTTTTATGGGACACCCGGTATAATACATATTTTGTCTGGCAGTGGTTACGAAAATTCTCCAGATGAAATCCAAGAGCCGAGAGAGATCTGTCATCAACGAGACAGAAAGTGTTCGATTTAAAGACCAGCAGCTATGGCAAATGTTACCACCAACAATACGGAATTCACAATCCCTTCGTCAATTTAAAACAACAATAAAAATTGGAACGGAGAAATTGTCCATGCAGTTGTGTCGCGTTTTTTCCATTCATAGATATCTGTTTTAATATTGTATACTTTCGATGAATAGAGAGGGGGCTTATTAGAGAGGGGGGCTCATTCCCAAAATCAAATGACTAGGACAGTTCTTTTACCCCATACTTGGCCAATTCAGCATACAATTGTACAAGTCAATTCAACACAGTTTTATCCCAAACGATATCAAAATTAACATGCAAACTTGTTTCGCTAAATAAATGGAATTCTTTGGCAGCCTCTAGAATTTGATATAAGTGGGGGGCTTATTAGAGAGGGGGGCTTATCTACGATTTTGGCTTTGAAGGGAGGGGCTTATAAGAGAGAGGGCTTAATAGAGAGGGGGGCTAAACAGAGCTTTTGCGGTGTACACCTTTATAAGCTAACACATTGTAATAAAAAGTTACAATGAAGAGAATGTATACATACAAATATACATTCAATTCCCTGTAGACTTCATCGACCTTATCCCTGACTTAAAAATATACCTAAAATTGCAGTTTCCTTCGAACTTTTTAAGAGATATGTTATTGGATGCCAAATAAATAATTCACTTCTTTACTTTACTTCCTCAAATTTTAAAGTAATTCTCTTACCTCCACCCTCTCGCTGCGGTTTAAGAACAAAACGATCCGGATTGTCAAGGGCCATCTTAGCTGCTTCGTCTCCTTCTTTACCCTGAAAAATAGCAAAAATTCAGTGTATTTGTCAAAATCACCTTATAGTTTACTTTATTGTATAAGATGTGCCCATATTTTGATGACTAAATTCATCGAAAAACTTTCTGCACTGTGAGTTGCTCTGGAGATGCCTAATGGCCAAAACAAGTCAGCAGAACACATCGAGAAAACAAACAAAAAATGCACAAAAGACCAATTTGCTGCCTGCATTATTATGTTGTTGCATCTTTCTTCGTCGTACACTATACCGGGTGTCCCAAAAAATGTCTACGGATTTGGTTGACTCCAGTGCTGTGAATTTAGCTTCAATCAATGTCCAATCACTCTAAAATGTTCCTCGATAGTTAACTTGAACATAGATACCTCGTTTTTTGATATTGGTACTTTAAGAGCCTACATGTTAATCAACGATAGCCTTGATAAAATTTGAACAAAATTAGATCTTGTGTTATTCTGCTTTCCAGAAGTCACCCCCCCCCCCCAGTCACCCATTGGGAAGTTTCTTAATTTCTCATTAGTTTCGATGTGCTTCAGGAATTTGCTCAGGCCAAAAGGCCAAAGCTCTGGTTTGCAGGTTGACACAAATTTGAGCTTTCAAGATTAATATTTCTGCTCTCAAAACACCAATACCAATAAATGAGGTATCTATGTTCAAGTTAACTATCGAGAAACATTTTGAGAGTGATTAGCCACATCGCTGGAGTCAACTAAATCTGTATAAATCTTTTTGGAACAACCGGTATATTGAAAAGCAAACGTTTGTCACAGCATAATTTCACAACTTTTCAGTTGCAAGACTTCAAAACACATTTCAAAAATCCCTGAATCAGATGAGCAACAGATCTTTTAGCTATTCTACAAAAGAGTCTGGATCGAGCGTTGTTTCTTATACATTTTTATATGCAACGTTCGATCAAGTCGCGTTAGGGCTTCTATCACTGTTGTGCAAAATCGAAAATTCTAAAAAACGTAGCAAAATTTTGTTCGATTCTGATTCTTTTCAGAACAGCTAAAAAGTCGATTGAGAGTTGAAGGAGTTAAATGCTAAACCAAAAGTGCAGAACCAAAATTGCAAGAATTCTATCAGGAGTATTCCTTGTTTATTTTTTCAGAACATCTCCTGTTTCCATCTGTTATGATCTGCAAGGATCAAAGAAATTCAAACCAAATATATAAGCTGTTATACAATTTTGACTCACACCATTTAGTGAAACGCATTTGGTTGCTGTTATGTCGCTTAAGTTTATTGTCAATCTCACAGGCCTAAATCAGTTGCTGAGGCGACCAAAACGCGTCCTTGTATCGTATTATACAAGGCTACGGGAAAACCGCGGGAAATATGCGATTAACCAATAGAATTGGAGGGATCCTTGTATTGCCTCATTTTTGAAAGGTCAGCGAGGTAATAATAGGTCTATACAAAGTTATCTCTTTCTACACGTTTTTTCTTTTATAAGAAACTGGTTATAAGAAACTAGTACTAGGATGGCGAAAAAATTAAGGAACTCTAGTACTATGCTTGAGAATTGCTAAGAAACTTTTAAAGCCAAACACAAGGAAATCATGAGAAAATTGTCGTTGAGCCTTTATATTTTAGTAATACTCATGATAGATTTATGTTTTGAATCAAATAGGACTCTCCTTCTCGCTAAAAATTGTGCTGTCTGTCAAGAAACGAGTACTTGGCAGTGGTAGAAACTACATGCATCCTAAATGCATCCAAAAAATAAGAAACACATTAAGAAACTTTTAGTACCAACAAACTGAAATTTTCACGTAAAATTAAGAAACTTTTAGTACTATGGGCTTATCCAAGTTTCTTATGAAAGAAAAAACGTGTATCATATTTCTGTGAGTCTTGCATTGACAACTATTTGGATACGAAAACAAAGCATATAAATAGCAACATACTTCATCCAATGAATAAAGCCCAGCAAACGTGCGCCTGATCTTCTTCACTGCCTCTTCATCTTTGATGAACCTCTCAACGGTCCCTGGTGCACTGAGAACTTGCTGTATTTTCTTGCAACCAACTAAATGTGCAGCGATATTTGGTGATTTGATGGCCTTTGATCTTTCAATGAGGAGTCTAGCAGACCAGCACTGTTCACGGAAGAAAACAAGTATCGTTCATGAAAAGTGTGAAGTTGATGCAAAAGGACACAACTTACATCCCTTCTCGGCTATTTGTCTATTCTCCTAGCCCTCACCTTTTGCATAAGGCTCAAAACAAAATACATAGAGCTGGGAATAAGACCATGTTTATTTGATTCAGAAGCCGAGCAGAAGGCATTGCAATTCTCTCGTATTTAGGGCTTAAATGAAACAATTACAAAGCTGCTCCTGAATCAAATAAATAAAATCCGCCAGACAGAACTTTAGATTTACCCTTCTTCTTTCGTTACAAGCACGTAACTTCTCTTAAAAACCACCTTTCACTTGCACAGGCGAGACTTTGCCCTACTAGTTTCGGGGAAACTTTTACAGCTTTGTTTGTTTTGAATTACCAGTTGAGAGAATTTCCTTTGTCTGCAGTCGCTAATTGCTTTGAATTGAGGTGTCAATCAAATGTAACTGCTGCTATTGTATTAAAAAATCTGCCCTTGTTATTCAAGCCAACTTTGATTTTCAGACAGTCTGAAATAGTAGCATGCCTGCAAAGGAATCGTGTTGACAGTGGCTCTTCAACATTATGTTTCCTTTCATACAAAATCTAATTCAAAGACCAGTGAGATAAAAGAGCAGAAATCAACTCACATCTTCAGAAACATAGCAACTGGGGGTGTATCCAGCTCTGAAGTATGCTAAAGCAACTTCTTGTCCATTACTGCAAAGGAGAAAGAAATTACAAAACATCATGGCATGCTTACATCCAAAAATAGCTTGCAAAAATCTTAACCCAGTGAGTATGATAAAATATTAACTTGTCAAATTCTTTAGAAAAATTTCTCGCATTACAATGATACAAATAACTGTGAACTAAAATGTGCTAAAGAAGTCTACAAAATTTCCTGAATCCTTCGGATCATCTTACTAACTTCTAAAATATAAATGCTTCAAAATTATTCCTGCAACCAAACTTCCTATCGGAAAATATTCATGGTTGCGTTGATGGCTATGGGATTCTGTTCAAAATATTTGTTGATTTATTGCAACAAATTTTGACTGACTGCAACGTAATTTCCTTTGAAACCAGAACTCTGTGCTACCTACAGCGTTTAGTTTAGCTTTATAAATTGACTACCAATTTCAGATATTTCTAAGGTTCGTAACTGATAATGGTGCATGTACTTCTAAAAACATGTCTGATAACAATTCAAAACGTTATCTTATGTCCAAAGTGTTGACAAAAATTTCATAAGTTTTTGGCTTTGATCGAATGACTTACATCATCAATTTGAAATCATCTGTCAGCTTTCCTTCCTTCTTTATTTCTCCCAAAGACTTGAAGATGACCGGAACGTATTGCTTTGGATTGAACTCTCGTATCCTGAGACAAAGTTTCGATGAAATATACAAAGGATGTTATCAATAAATAAAGCCTAAGAGAATTGTATAAATAAGAATCTTCCAAGAACTTTCTTTATTTGTAGATTTGATAATAATAGTTAACTATGCATGTTGCCTGAATAATCAAGGGCTTAAAAGCAGACTTCCACGTGCAATTCCTTAGCTAAAGAATTTCTCTGTTAAGAAAAAGCTCTTTCTGGGCCAAAATACAGTTTTTAGGGACAAATTTTCTTGATTGAAATTACAAAATGTCCCTTAGTCAGATACCGGACCCATTCAAGATGATTTTGATAATCCAATACTAACCTTTCTTGGAAACTATACTGCAACATTCTCTGATCATATCTATTCTTCTCGCCAGCTTGTACAACAAACAGAAGCACAGCACTGCAAAAGAATTTTAAGCACTATTAGTGTATTGGCTTTGGGACAATCAAACATGCTGCATCAGAAAAGGGAATCTTGCAGATAGATCACTACTATCAAAAACAGAGTAGCGGCAGATACAAAGGCAAAACAAATTCATAACAAATCCTATCATAACAAATTCATAAACAATGTTCCTCATGCAATAGATAGATCTGATATAAACACATTTGTTGTTGACAATATAAAGAAAAGAAAGATGATAAAATGGCTTTTGGTATGTGGTGGTGAATGCAGATGGTGAATGACCTCAGATTTCTCAAACAAGCTGCTTACTAACTATTAAAAGTCAACAAAAATTGCACTTAACACTTGTCAGAATAAGGCTTATTCAATATGCAGCGAATTCAAGACAAATTTACCTCACCCTGGCAAGTTATACCAAATAATAAAGCAATATAAACGATAAAGTTCACACAAAAACAAACACCATTTTACTGTACATCATATCAAAGTGAGCCAAAACATTACAAAATTATGACTCTGAAGCATTCACAAACAAGGGAACACTTACTCTTCATTTCCATACAGTTTCCAAGCATCAGCTAGTCCTTTGCCCAAGCCAACAATGGGGTTGTTTGCTGGAAGCTGGTAACAAATATAATCTTTAAGCTCTTTTGAAGTTNAAGAAAAGGAATCTTGCAGATAGATCACTACTATCAAAAACAGAGTAGCGGCAGATATAAAGGCAAAACAAATTCATAACAAATCATAACAAATTCTATCATAACAAATTCATAAACAATGTTCCTCATGCAATAGATAGATCTGATATAAACACATTTGTTGTTGACAATATAAAGAAAAGAAAGATGATAAAATGGCTTTTGGTATGTGGTGGTGAATGCAGATGGTGAATGACCTCAGATTTCTCAAACAAGCTGCTTACTAACTATTAAAAGTCAACAAAAATTGCACTTAAGACTTGTCAGAATAAGGCTTATTCAATAAGCAGCGAATTCAAGACAAATGGCAAGTTATACCAAATAATAAAGCAATAGAGTAGCGTCGCCCATTATGGCCGGTCGCCCATTATGGCCGGCTAGCAAGAGAAATCAAATTTCAGGGGACTGACGACCAGTAATAAAATTGCAATTGCGCGGAAAATCTTCGCTGACATCTGTTTTATCATGATTTGACCTTCACCGAAGTTTCAGTTCATTTGCATTGAAACCCGACAAGATGGTTTGTGCATATCTCTAATTGATTCTTTCAAGTATTGCAAATTTCATGATTCTATTTACATTCCTTCCTTCTTTCTCGTTCGCTCGGCACCTTGCGGTTTGAGATTTTTCAAATATGCTTTGATTTTTCAGAAGTCCTGTCTCTTGAGAGGAAATCTACAATGAAACCAAAGCAAATTGACTTCTGATTCAGATTTAAGGTTATGAAGTCTGAGTGCTGCTAATTGCTATTTTTGTCGCCCATTATGCCCATCAGTTTACCAGAGAAGCTTCCAATCGCTTCAAAATATTAAAATACAACATCTATTTAAGAAAAACGCCAATTTGAGTTAAAATCTTACTTACTGACTTGGAAAATCATCGAAACCCAAAAAAACACAGCATTATATTAAGTTCATTTTCATTTTAGAAGCAATGCCAAAACTCATCCATCCATGCACAAGAGATAAGGCAGGATTTAGAACAACTCGAAGCATGTATTTCAATTGCCAAAACTCGAAGTTTAAGTTAATTCTTATTGATGTTTTTGGGTTTAAAGTACCAAATGATATACAAAGAACAGTAATTAAAGCTGTTTTTCTTATTAAAACTTTTTACCGGAGAGTAGTGTTCATTGTTCCTCCTGCGGCCATAATGGGCGACGCTAGAAGAAAACGATGTCTTTACCCCCTTCTTTAAAATCTGCTAAAATCAGTATAAAGAGTTTACGTAAAATATCAATACTCTGTGATCTTTTTCTCCATTAGTTGGTGATGTTATCTGGCTATTTGGTTTTTTCATTAATTTCTCTTTTTTGGATCTGACTCAGAACTTCGCGACGACATGGGCATAATGGGCGACACCACTCTATAAAACGATAAAGTTCACACAAAAACAAACACCATTTTACTGTACATCATATCAAAGTGAGCCAAAACATTACAAAATTATGACTCTGAAGCATTCAAAAACAATGGCACACTTACTTTTCATTTCCATAAAGTTTCCAAGCATCAGCTAGTCCTTTGCCCAAGCCAACAATGGGGTTGTTTGCTGGAAGCTGTAACAATATGATCGTTAAGCTCTTTTGAAGTCATCATGAGATCAAGTAAAAAATTTCCAAAATCACAGTTTTGAACAAGAATCCTTCCTCATATCAGAGTCATTGCATTCAATTCTTTTAGTTCTTCTCAATAGTTACATTTGACATATGTTACAGCAACAAAATAAAAAGAAGAGCTTTGTATCATTTAAAATAATAATTACCATTTCTTTGTTGAATGGTGCTCTATCTCCAAGAAAATTGGCAAGGTGGCTGAAAAAGAAGCAGTGAAGATGATTGTGAAGGAACTCTGGTTAGGGTTCTTTGCAAAACACATCCACAAATTCAGGACAAGCTCTATGATTTCTTAAGAAATACCAGCTCTTCAGTTGAAAAAGAAACTTTATGAAATTGATAGATGATGAAGCTAAAATCTGCCGTAACTGTGCAGCAGCAAAATTTAGTAAGACTTCTTTGGTTAGGATATGTGGCTCAAAATAACTTTATCCAATTATTGTAACACTCTAATAATCTTTGGAAGTCTAACTGCTTGTGAATGATTTACTCATATGACACTAACTACCAGGTGAGAAACAGAAAAGTTTCAATGTTCGAAAAATCTACTGAGATTTGGTTTTGCAAGTTATTGTTGAAAGTTCTTCATTTTCAATTTTTATCAAAGGCAAAATTGTTTCAGCAATAATAACAGTTATGCTGAGTCATTTGATAGACTTTAAAATGATAAAGTCTAAAGGCAGAAACACCACAATGCGACAAAAAACAACAGCAAATGTGATGAATTTATTTTTTGCCAATGATAGCTTGAAAACCTAGTGTATTTTGAACCATAACCTTTGGAAGACATTGCAGATCTTGCCAAGGATATTATGTAATTTTACAAAGTTTGGTATATTCAGTTGATTCAATTGTTGATTGAAACAAGGTTCATACCTATGTAATTGACAGATTTTAGAACCAAGGCCAGAAAATGATGATGCAATCATATTGACTTCAATTTGTTTGATTTCATAATCTCTGAGATCTGCTTCTGGCGATGAATGACCATTTTGATATGTGCCCTTTTTGTCATCTAGCATGTAATCACTACGCATCAGATCTATGGTGATTGGCTAAAAAAAGAGGACAACAAAGAAATCAGAAGAAAACAGCAATGCCAGAATGTTTCTTTCAATCAAGCCATGTTGTGTCACACGAGACTGGAAAGTTTGTGAAGTGTGCATGGAAGATAAACACCTGGCTATGGTTTTAAAGACAAAAACTTCCCTTTTCTTCCTTAAATATCCTGTACAAAAATACAAGGCTATCCTTGGCCTTGTACATGCCAAGTTTTAGCCTTGTAGAGGGGATTATCACCTTGTTCTGACCTTGTACTAGCCTTGGAAGAAAATTACAGTACAAGGCTATCAGTAAGATTCCAAGCTGCAACCAGTCTAACACACGGCTTCCACAAGGTTTTCACAAGGCTAATTAGCATTTTTCGAACCATTTACAAGGTTAGGCTTTTCTAGGCTAGAACAAGGTTACAAGGCCATAACTACAAGCTTGTACATGGCAATTACATGGCCTTGTAGTTTCATACAGGATACTTCAAATTGTTTACAGAAGATCATCTATGTGCACTACAAACTGAGTGTGACAAAAATGGGGAAAATATCAAGTGTCTTGAACAAGAATTTCTAAAACAAAGATGGCTTCATTTCTGTTGTATGAGAAATTACTGTATCCACATGCCTAGAAACATCAAAGAACATAAAAGAAGGTTCATACCTGTCTCACTCCTTCCTTCCTGATTTCAAGATAAATGTCATATAATTTTCTGGTGAATTCATCATTTACAATCACACTGCAAAAGTAATAAGATTGAATAAAATTATGGAATGCTAGCAACATAGAAGAAATGTGCAAACAGATTAATTTTAATAAACTGACATTTTTCTTCTATCTTCAAAATTCCTGCAAACAAGATTTTGTGAAATGGAATTTTTGAGCTACCAGGGAAATAACCAATAAGCAAGATTTTTATTGAAAGTATCACACAGGCAAATTCAAATTTTCTGATAAAGAGTTGCACTTCGACTTTAACGCTTCTACTGAGCATTACCTAAGGCATTTTGTGCATTGCAATTTTAGACATGAATTTTCTGATGAACTTTGTGAAAAGTAGCAAAACAATAGATAGATCATGGGTGTGTAAGTGACTCAAAACTGACATTATTATCCATTGCTTTCTCTACTGTTCCTGAATTTATAGAATAAACGCATTTTTTTTATAAGAAACTAAGAATTTGGGCCAGTACTGAAAGTTTCTTAAGATTATCAGATTTTGAGTACTCAGAGTTTCTTACGAGTTTCTTAGAGGTTCCATAACAATCTTCATGTTCACTTACCTGTGTCCCTCGTGAACATTTCAAAACAGTATTTTTTAGCCTTTCTAATGTTTAGACATTACTGAAGTGACTTACGAGTAATATGATACAGGAAACAGGTGGAAGTAAAGTGAAATATGTCAAGGATTTCCTTTCTCAAAGTAAATAGTTTCTTAACTTATCTTCTCCCAGTACTGGAGTTTCTTAATTTTTTGGCGATCTGAGAGTTGAATTTCTTATGGGCAGTTTCTTATTAAAAAAAAAATACATGTATTTAGCAGCACTACAGCAAGTGACAAATATCTGATGGTCAATGTCACTCTTTCCAGACTAGCAGAATCACATCATATGGTACATATATACCTCTTCAAAGAAGACTCCAAGAACTCATGATCAGCACTGCATTTGTGCATCAATGTTTGGAAATGCTTTTGGACATCAAATGATTCTTTATACAGATACTCGGGGAAAGGTGATGGAAACAAAGTAAATGGGGCATAATTATTCAGCCTGAAATCTTTTTGGTTTCGCATAACAATTCCATGAGTGCTTGCCCAATCAGTTGCTTCATTGGTGATATTTTCAATACAGTTTTCCTTTAGGACAACATTCTTGTATTGATCCATAATGGGATTTCTCGATTCAAGGTATTTAATTGTGCAGTTAGCTGGTTTAGTAGACTTGCAATATGATCTGTGGCTGGCTCCAAATCTTCTTGACGTTTGGCCAATATTGTTCTGAAACCTCGTTAAAAACCGTGCTGGAATGATCCTTGCAATTCTGATGTTCAACTCCACTGCAAAGTATATTTTGTCTGCAAAAAAGTCACAGCAGGTCCGAAATTCCTTTCCTCTGTGTTGGTTTAGGCCTTCCTCCTTTGGCGAGATAAAACTCCTTGACAACAGCCAAAAAATTCAATTTCTGCAATAAATAGCGTCTTTTTAATTGATGCACAAATTTTGATGGTATGTGTCGAAAAATACAATTAAAACACTTGGAAAACTCCCTCACTACGGGTGGGCCTATTCACGACAATGAAGCCAAACGAGTCAACTTTTCACAGCTGCATGCATGGGCGCAGGTACAGGACTGGTCCAGAACTTTCTGCAGCTTTAAAGATGTTATAGCTTTTCATTTAAATCTTCATATCTCCTTATAAAGCAGCAAAAGGCCATTGAAAACTTCCCTTTAGCAATCAGGTGGAACAGTGTCCGAGCGTTGTTGTTTTTCTTTTTTTGTGCTAGGCCATGGAGCCTCGTATGCATAACAATGGAGGATTGGAGACGAGAATTACTTTGCTGACGACACAACGCCACGCTCACGTTAGAATTCCAAATTGTGACAAAAATAAATCCATCTACTTTGGCTGAAATGGAATTAGCATGCGTAACGTACTGAGGACACATATAGGAAAGGTTTTTACGGATTTTTATAAGAAACTAAGCACTTGCACCAGTACTGAAATGAAAGTTTCCTAAAATTATCCAGTTTTTACCCGACGCCCTCATGAACATTTCAAAAAGATTTTTGCAGACCAATGTTAGACATTACTCAAATACCTTCCAAAGAATATGATATAGGAAACAAGAGAAAATATAGTAAAATATGCCAAGGACTTGAATGTCTAAAATAAATAGTTCCATGACTAATTTTTCCCTGTTATAGTTAGTTTCTTACAGTATATAAGTGGTTTCTTATGAAAATGTGTAATTTCTACACACTCCCTGTGTAAAGTCTTGCAATACCAGTCAATTCTATGTGTCGAAGCATTATAAGAAGTTTGAATACACAGACAAATGAAACAGTTGCTGACATGACCTAATTTTTCTAAAAATGTGTTTATAATTAATCAAATTTCATGATTATTCAAATAAATCTTGTATAAAGACACCTTTTCGACAATTTGCAACTTCAAATACTACTGTAGATGTTATTGTATGAATCTAATGGAATTCAAGCACCAATTTAAAAATAGGCAAACAAGTTTTAGATGACATCATTTCAAGCGGAGATTTAACTACCATAAAAGCTCTATTAAGTCCCCCCTCTCTATTAAGCCCCCACTTATATAAAATTCCAGAGGTTACCAAAGATTCTCCATTTATTGAGCTAGATAATTTTGCATGTTAATGTTGATGTGTTTTGAGATAAAACTTTGGCGAATTCATGTATTTAACTTGTAACATTGTATGCCTAAACTGCAAAATGTGGTGCAGAAAGGACTAAAAAATGTCCAAAATTAAATAAGCCCCCGGGGGCTTAATAGAGCTTTTAAGGTGTATGGGTTGGGGTCATTGTTCTTCCTAAATGCATAAGAAACAATTTGAAAAATTGGCAACATATGACACTTTCAGGGATTTTGGGCCCTAACTTGTCCTTGCATTTACAATCTCCCTCTCGACTTGAACTAGCCATTTGCTAAGAGCATTCTTGATTATTACTGATGATCCTAAATTAAAAAATCACAAAAAGGGTTTAGTTTTTGACAGATGTGTAAATCCAGGTCAGAAAAACGAGTTCTCCTCTGCAAGACAAAATTCTTCCTCTGAGAAGACATGAATGAACAAGGTTCTCTAAGAAATATCGGAAATGACGGCATCACTGACATTGTTGGGGAGACGAGATACGGTTTGTCTGAGGAAACTTATGTATCCTCCTGTGCGGTAGGTTAATGCTCATGCGCCCGGCAGAGTTCCAACCCAAAGCACTACTGCGCATGAGCTTTAACCTACTGCAAGGGGGGACACATACGTTTCCTCGGACAAACCTTATCTCGTCTCCCCAACAAGACAGCAAAACTAGATTTCTGAAGGACCAAATGTAATTTTGGCTTGCCAGGAAGAACTATCAATATGAACAAAAAAGACAGTTACTACAAGATGGGAAGATCTTCCATTTCATGGTATCTTTCTCTTTGTTGCCCTTGAGTGTCATTTTCCATATCTTGTTGGACTCTGATTCAACCATTTCCCACTACCACACATTTCTACTCTAAATATTCTTTCTCATAATCATGGCCAGGTTGTGAAGAATTTTAGAACTTGAGGAGTAGATAATCATCTTTTATTTTCATTCTCAATTACAAGTTTGGTAGGCTGATACATTTGTCCAATAGCTACCTGAAAATTAGAAATAAATTCTAATTATTAGAAATAGTGCTATTTTCAATGCATGCGTACACAATAAAGAGGCTAGCAGCGATTAAGAGGCGAAAAACAATCGCACAGCTTCATTTTCATTTGCTGGATATGACGTCACTTCGCTCAAATTGCTTATTTGAATACATAAATTCACAAGGAGAAGGCGAAAAATAGTGGAAAAAAATATCATACATAATTCATAGCAGTATTATCTTGTATTTTATCATCAATCATACCAACCTTGGACTTGTCCTTTAAGAAATCTTGAATATTTTTCGAAATTACAGCGTAGTTTATATTTCAACTAATTTGAGGATGTGACATCATCAAATTTCTAAATCGTAAACCAGAAAAGTGACAGACTTTTGCTTGATACCATATTGTAGACATTCATAAAGTAAGGTTTTCTTCAAAATCATACCATGTTTCATCAAGAAGTTTACAAAGTACGATACGGTTTTAAGATTTTTTAACATTTTTCTTGAATTCTTAGAAAAGAAGAAAAACACTCTAATTCTGAAAATATTGAAATTTTTTGAAAAGTCAAATGGTAGAATTATAGCAGAATAGATAAAGCTTCTTTGTAGCCATTCAGTTTAAAGGAATAGATCATAGAATTTTACACCAGCCTTTTTAAAGATTTGAAACCAATGCTGTCTATGATGCCTACAATGATAACATAAAAGTGGTATCCAAAAGAAAGGAAGATCTTTCGTGTTTAAGAAAACCATACACATGCATTTCTCAATATTTTCTTTAAAAAATGTTTTATCTAATTCATCATTTCTTCTGTTTGCATTTTTATTTGGAATATTGTTAGTTGTTTATTGTATTTTACTTTGATCACTTTTATTGAAATCATATGGAAAGAGAATTTTAAAATGCAGAATGAACTGAAATTAGAAACAAAAAATTTTTCTCCCAGACACCAACACACCAACAGAAAATTAATATACCATATGCATCATGTCACATGAACAAGCCAATTTCCCTGCTTTAGCCAAGAATGTCCTGTTTCCTTGTAGATATTCAGATTTACGTTATACATTTGATGAAAATTCCCCAGGTTAGTGTTTGTTTGAAATATTTCAAGTTGAATGCATTTCTATCATCATAAGAATCCAACAAACCTGTCTTTTGATAAGTTCATGATTCTCTTTAGCCTTTGTCATAAATTGATTTATTCTGGCTGGATCTGTTTCACCAATATGCTGCTTGAAGGCATCCCTTATCCTCCTTTTTGCATACTCCCTGTAACATAAAAATAAATTTAGTTAGTTTGTAAACTATACCGGTAAAGTAAAATGCTCATATCATGATTGCACAGAGATACACAGTGCTATCTTTACTCATGCCAAGCTGCGCTGTGTGTCACAGTGCAGCTTGGCATGAGTAAGATAGCACTGGGAGCATTAGGTGAAGTCTTGTAATCAATTTTGCATAATATGACAAAAATAAATTCTGTTTGAGACTAAAAGCCAAATACAGTTCAATTTTATACTATAGTTTTCTTAATGTATTGTCTCATTATAACATAGGGAGGGATCGGCTGAAAGGGTAAATTTGAAAATACGCTAAAAACATGAGTATCGCACTGAACAATAATATGATTTGCCAGTGCAATCAATGCTGGTTCAAAGACTTTACCAATTGAATGTGCAGTTGCAAGGATTACATGGCCAACCTGTCAGTCAGGACCCAGGTTGGAAAACTTGCATTCACTCGCAACTATGAAACTCTGTCAAACTCGCTGCTCGCAGCTACAAGAACTGGTTCTCACATGCAAGAACAAAAGATCTATTGTCAATTTTGCCTCTCTCACAGCTTTTTAAAGTCTACTCGCAGCTTGCACCCTACTACGCGTAGGCCAAATCACGCATGTTTTCCAACCTGGGTCAGGACAATATCGACAAAGCGAGGGCCGAGGTGTTGGAAAACCGAAACAGATATATTACATTTCAACAACGGTGAAGAGTTCAAGAAGGTATTCATTTATTTCTGAGACTTCTTTCGTTCAACGGAAACATTTAACCAATGTACAATACGCTCAACCAGGGCGACACCCCTCAACAAGGAAGGCCTGGCTATGATGTGCAGCAGAGCCTGTGCTAGGTAGGCTTCATTAGGCCTTACTTTTAACTTCGCTCGTACTTTTAAAAGTGCATCTTTCTTATAATTTCAAATCAGTTGACACCAAAGAAGAGTGCCCCTTCCATAGTCCAAGATTCAATGAAATTCGAGATACTGCTACCTGAAGTTATAGCTTGTAAATTGTTGTCCCGTTCTCATCATATCTCTGTAAAGTTTCATAATTTCCAGCCTCGAGCTTGCCGCCATTACACTTTCATTTGGTTTTATAGAAAAGTTGTTGCAGTTGTTAATCATTCGCTCATTGTGTCTGTTGTTGTTGCTGTTGCCCAAGTATAAATAGCCCTCCGCTCCAAGTCTACTCCTCTGATCCATCCCGGAGAGAAAGAGAAAGAAAATGAGAAAAAATGGCCTGCAAAACCCCTGCGAAAAAAGAACATTATGAGTACCCCCACCCCCTGGGATACCAAGCTCCTATTAACACCATTCAATGCCCACTCAATGCGGAATATTCTCTCCGCAACATAACCAAAATGTGCTCATCAAATCCACTTTGCAGAAAAAGTTTCGAAGGAGGCTTGCACTTCGCTTCGCTGGGAGCTTCTTTGCAACAATCGAGGGGCATTTCACTCCTTCGAAAAAGCGTATGAGATTTTTTCAGAACAAAAGGATCTTTACGGATTTTGATGGATTTTTCTTTCATAAAGCAAAAGGGTTTTTGCCAAAGGTGTACGAGATTTTTTGGGAGTGAAATGTCCCGCAGCAACGAGCATGTAGCCTGCTTGCAGACTCTGTAAGAATAATAGAAAAGAAGGAAATAAGTTATTTCCTTCTTTTCAATCTTTCTGACAGAGTCTGCACGCGCGCAGGCTACCATACCAGCATAGCATCCCGAAAGCTTTCTGTGCGTGCCCGTGATTCAATCGTTTTCCATGGGTTTCCATTTTCCAACCTTGTTTTGAATTGTCAGCATGCATGCCTTTCAAAAATCAGCCATTGTATCCTACCTTTGTTCGTGGGATTTTTTTGAACTAACCTCAGAATATTATGTGAAAGGAAGAATAGAGAGAAGTTGAAGCGATTTTGTTTTTAATTACACGGTCACGCTTGCATACACCACGAAGTGATTACGATTTCTTTCTCGAGGTGCAAATTGACGCGACGATCAGTAGTATTTTAAAATCATTGATTGTCAACGGAAAAAGTTGCTGTGTTTTTCCAACTGTTCTTGGCGCCTAATTCAAACGGAAGAAGAGTGTTAAACAGTACTGTAGCAGACTTAGAGATGGCGAACGACGAAGCCGAAATGAAAGCTCCAATTGCAAGTGACAAACAAATTCTAGAAATGGACGAAGTTCTCCCTCTAATTGGAGAATTCGGGAAGTTTCAGATTCTATTAGAGATAGCCTTATGCATAATGATCATGCCTGGCTCTATGTTGGTTCTTATACCATACTTTGCACAACATAATCCTCCATGGCAGTGTGTCAAGAACAGTACAATTTGCAGCTTTCAAGGAGAAGTTTCATCGTCCAGCAAAGCTGAAGTTTATGAAGCAAGATGTAGGATGCCGAGAAGTGACTGGGAATTTACAAAACCGAAAGATTACTCAGTTATCACACAGGTAAGAAAGTGGGCACTACAAGAGAGGCAGAGGCTGACACCATCACCGTGATATACGGTATAACTATGCTGACACCAACAGGCTATCGTCCTTCTAAACTGTCTAATGTCAATAAACTAAACTGGTGAATTGAAATGTCTTACATACATACATACATACATACATAAGTTATTTGTTTAAGCAGGTTAAAACTACGGCAGCGCTAGCTGATGTGGACCTGCTATCTAGCTACTTTTACAGTCCATTTAAAATTGTCAGTTCTAAAATTTATGAAAAACGGAATGCAATATAAAAAAGGTCTTAAAAAAGAATCACGTAAAAGAGTTAATAATAGATAAAATCTTGCTGTTTAAAAGTTATTACAGATGCTTCTTTTTGAAAACTTGATGTTGTTATGACTTGTTTACCCTTGTCGTGTCATGGGTTTGCCTGGCTCATTGTTAGGATAAAACCATAGTCATAATAAAACTAATATCATGCTTTCTTTCAAGAATAAAGGAATTCAGATCATTATCTTCTTTATGGATTCCCATTTGCAGCGAATGTGCAGAAGCTTGTTAGTGCCTGGTGTCTTTCATGACAATAGAGACAATGAAGCGTGGAAAAAGCAGTAGACTCAATGCATATCATAGTTTCGCTCTTTCGCGCTCTTTATCAACAACAATAACATTAGTTCAACCCAATGAGATAAGCGAAAGCAGCAGGTCTTTCCCCTTCGATGATAGCCTGATTCACAGACGAAACGACAACTTGTCGTTTGGTCTGTAAAGCAGGTAGACTTGCCCCAAGTCTATCTCTTCCATCCGTCTACCGTTCCCTTTACGGTAGATCCTGGATCCGCCATTTCCTGGATTCGCCATTCCAACATGCTCTCTGAATGGAATGTTGGAATGGCGGATCCAGGAACTACCGTAAAGGGAACGGTAGACGGACGGAAGAGATAGGGATGGAATGTTGGAATGGCTGATCCAGGAAATGGCGGATCCAGGAACTACCGTAAAGGGAACAGTAGACGGACGGCAGAGATAAAAATCAAATCGATAAAGATCTCTATTGTATCTATGATTGTATATTCCAGAAGTTTGTAGTAATTCGCTTTATTCAAAGGAATCAGGGTCATGCATGAATTTGGCTCCAGTGAAACGAAGCAATAACTAAGCTGAGAGCAAGGAATGGGGGAAACAAAGGGCAATCTGAATATAGCCTATTGTATTCCATTGTATTCGCCATCTCGAGTGATTATCAAATCAATTGGACAAATGAAGGAATGCAACCCTCTTTTGTTCTATTTTTAAACCAGACGATATATCCGTCATTTGTCTTGAAGGGGTTGGACAAGAAATTCTGTGAGAAATTTCTGAATTTTCAATTTATTGATGATCAATGCTGTAAGGACTACATCACGCAAATTCAAAACGAGCATTCGATTTGATTTGATTTGATTTGATTTGGTTTGATTTGGTTTGATTTGATTTGATTTGATTTGATTTGATTTGATTTGATTTGATTGATTTGATTCCAGAAGCTGTTTTTCAAGGGGCCATCGAATAAAAGCATTAGTTACAAGATACCAAAATAAAACTAATCGAAGGCTAAAACCTATTTACAACAGTTGATAGTTTACATAGAAAGAATTATTTGCAAGAGAATGAATTCTAAATCTGGGACAGGGGCTGACCCAAATCTCCAAATTTCATTTTGGAGATTTGGAGATGAATTTTTGCACTCTGTGCTAACATAATGAAATCTCCTTATATTTTTGGACTGTTGAAATACGAATGGATTTCCAAAGAGCATTTATGTGTGTATTCAAGATTTTCTTTAGCTTTGCCCCAAGGGGAGTACTTAATTATATTTGTCCGACCGGGATGTGCTTTTTCAGGGTATCGTTTTCACCTATTTGTTCTAGCGCAGGGTATCAAAAGAAGGCAATTTTCCTGGAGCAAATTGTTAAAACATGTGAAAAGGCCCTTTTAAAGGGGATATTTTGTTAGATCGGGTCATTTTTCAGTCAAATTTTTATGTTTTGGAGTATACTTTTCACCAATTTTTTTTCTAGAATCGGTTATGATTTGGAGCGAAAAACTCTGGAGCAGGGTAAAAAGAATTGTTCGTGGGCACACCCTGTACAAATTTGAGTCAAATACCCCCCCCCCCCCCTACGAGGGCTTTGCCCCTGTCTTTCAGTAGCATGGATCTTTTATTCTTTTTCCAGTTCGATTTGTATTGCGACAGAGAACCATACAGCTATCTTGCNTTCAGTCAAATTTTTATGTTTGGAGATATACTTTTCACCAATTTTTTTCTAGAATCGGTTATGATTTGGAGCAAAAAAGAATTGTTCGTGGGCACACCCTGTACAAGTTTGAGTCAAATACCCCCCCCCCCCCTACGAGGGCTTTGCCCCTGTCTTTCAGTAGCATGGATCTTTTATTCTTTTTCCAGTTCGATTTGTATTGCGACAGAGAACCATACAGCTATCTTGCAACTTCAATCGTCTTTCTCGCTTGGGCTGTTGGTGCTGTTATTTTTGGTTGGACATCAGACAGGTAAACAATCATATACATACAGGATACAGGGTGTCCCAAAAGATTGTACTGTGTTTCAGTTTGGTTCCCTTTTATCGTTTTCGGCTCCATAAAAGCAGCCTAAAACAGCAAATCTAAAAGCAGTCTAGAAAGTCACAAATTGCTTCCCCTACGTCCAGGACTCTCACGTAAATGCTGTCAAGTTGATGCAGGGAATCATGCTAGCCCCATATGTGTGACTGCTGTGGAGGAGCTATAACTTAATAGACAATTTTTACATTTAGAAAAAGGGTCTGGGGAGAGCAATATTTTTCTGGTAAATGGCTGCTACAGAGCTTTCACGAATGATAAATTGAACTCTACAAATAGACTTATGACGATGAGTCTCTCGTTTCCCTGTGCTCTTTGACTTGATGATGGCGCCTCGGTCAACAGAGAGACTCATTCCCCTACGCTTGTAGAAACGGAATATCTCTTTGCTGATTCTACTAATAGACCTTTTCGCTATTCTACACGAGGATCGATTATGTGGCGTTGGAGCTTCTCTCACTATTGTATACATTCGAACATTCTACAAATGTATCAAGCTATCGTTCGATTCGAATTCTTTTTTCGAATCTTAGCTAAACGATCTATTGGGCCTAAATCAATCTGCTACTTTTTTCTTAAAACCACTGATCTTAAAACGCCATAAAAAACGGTTTTCCAGAACTCCTGTACCATAAAATTTGCTATCAGAACTTCGATAAATGTTCATTCTAGCCATAAATGCAAAAAGCGCCTTCCTCTAAGCCATACTCTAATCAGCACATGACTTTGCGACAAAAACTTGTCGCAGATTGACATTTTTGTCCGGTTTTACAGCTCTATGTCCATAAGGCCCTCAGTGGAGCGACAACAACAACAGCAATTCAACTCAATTAGATGAGCGTAACTAGAGGGTCCTTATGTAGTGAGGCTACTCTACAAATCTATTGGCTTCAAATTTATGGTGAAAAATTCCATCAGTGCACAGTGCAGTCAGATTCCTCGCAATACTGAATTCATATCTTTTCCAGTCTCCACATCTCGAAGTATAAACGGAAAGAATGACGAATACTTTCCCGCCAAACGCCAAAAACCTTTGGATGCGAGGTCTTGGTTGGAGAGGGTCTCCCTCCTTTTACGAGGCTGATGGGTCATAGGACAGCTTCTCAGAAACATTTTGAGCAACTTATTTCCTTATTTTTCACCGGGAATTTAAGAGATTTGTAGAGTTCAATTTTATCATTCTTGAGTTCTGTTTCGAAATCTGCCGTTTTCAAAATCTGCCGGCAAAAATGTGTCATTTTCGTGTGTCCTATCCGTCACATTTTTCACCGTTTTCAAAATGTGCCGGCATCGTGTTAACGCAGTCTTAATGACGGGTCCCGGGTCCCTTACCGTCTTAATAACGGCTGCCTGGGGACTTAGAGAAGAGGGCTTGTTCACAAAATCAATGATAGATNGTGCAAAAAAGAAACATATCCTAAATTGTTGTTTTAAAACTATTGAGTTTTACGGCTTGCTTCGACTCAGCTGAGAGGCTGTTCCAATATTTTACTCCTCTGAATGAAAAACATCTTTGACCATTTCCACTTTTCATTAATGGTATCTTTAGGTCAGTAGAAGTATTTCGGAGGGTGTGAAGGGAGCCCTGCGAGTTTTTCAAGAAAAGTTCGATCAAATATTGAGGAGCAAGACCACGTAATGCCTTAAACACCATGACTTTGGTCTCGGAACCAATCAATTCCTCAATCGTTTGCGAACCAAGACTTTTTATAAGGGGCATGGCGGAGGCATCAAAACGACTACCAGTGATTATTCTAGCAGCTCTGTTTTGTAGCTTCTGCAAGCGGCTTTTTTCTGTGGAACTACAGCAGCCCCAAACAGAGCAACAAACTTTCACGGTATTCTCAATTTCATTTCAGGTTTGGTCGCAAAAAGACGTTGATACCTTCACTAACTGCCGTTATCCTATTCGGATTTATCAGTTCCTTTTCTCCGAATCTCACATTCTACATTGTTGCGCGATTTTTCGTTGGCTTCTTCACTCCTGGTGCATCTGTTCAAATGTTTGTCATTATATCGGAACTCGTAGGCGCAAAATGGCGACCCTTGGCTGGCATAACGTTATGGTTTTCGTTCGCCGTGAGTGTCGTGCTTCTTGGTGTTATTGCGTTCTTCGTTCGAACCTGGAAGATTCTCATGATTGTCACAACGGCTCCTTATTTCATCGTGTTTGCATTTTTCTTGTAAGTTCCTTGCAAATTTTTATTCATTTTTTTTTTATATAATCAGTTAAAACGTTTACATGCTACTGTACAACACTACGAGGACGATGCCAGGGAGAGCAAAAGACCATGACAACTCCCTGGCCATTCCATAAAAAAACATCGTACAACTAAATACACGTTTTTTCTTTTATAAGAAACTTTGATAAGCCCATAGTACTAAAAGTTTCTTAATTTTACGTTAAAATTTCAGTTTTTTAGTATTAAAAGCTTCTTAATGTGTTTCTTATTTTTTGGATGCATTTAGGATGCATGTAGTTTCTACCACTGCCACGTATTCGTTTCTTGACAGACAGCACAATTTTTAGCGAGGAGGAGAGTTCTATTTGATTCAAAACATAAATCTATCATGAATATTACTAAAATATAAAGGTTCAACGACAATTTTTCCCATGATTTCCTTGTGTTTGGCTTTAAAAGTTTCTTAGCAATTCTCAAGCATAGTACTAGANCCCATAGTACTAAAAGTTTCTTAATTTTACGTTAAAATTTCAGTTTTTTAGTATTAAAAGCTTCTTAATGTGTTTCTTATTTTTTGGATGCATTTAGGATGCATGTAGTTTCTACCACTGCCACGTATTCGTTTCTTGACAGACAGCACAATTTTTAGCGAGGAGGAGAGTTCTATTTGATTCAAAACATAAATCTATCATGAATATTACTAAAATATAAAGGTTCAACGACAATTTTTCCCATGATTTCCTTGTGTTTGGCTTTAAAAGTTTCTTAGCAATTCTCAAGCATAGTACTAGAGTTTCTTAATTTTTTCGCCATCCTAGTACTAGTTTCTTATAAACCAGTTTCTTATAAAAGAAAAAACGTGTACTATAAAATATACATTTACCAAGAGCTACACATAAACTACCAAATACGGATACATACTAGGATCTGTTTCACATTGGAGGTCATGGCTAGCACAGGCGATAATGCTGAACGGCAGGAACCCCGACCGAGAAAACACCACCGACAAAAACTGCCGCCGCTGCTGTTTCCCCTCCAGGGTCTCCATCGCTCAAAACATCGCGCATGTGCTGTCGGTTCGAGGTTCATAGTTCGCAATGTTGTGGATTTGGAAATTTGGGTTTGTGTGGATGAGTTGTCATTCACACTATAGACGCCTCACATCCAATGTGAATCAGACTTACAAGCATTAAGAAAAAGAAAAAATTAAGGAGAATAGGACTTAGTATATATGTGGTGTGTACCAGGTCTGAAATTATCTTAACTGATTAAATTTTTATGATCAACGACTCATCGCTGGGGAAGAGAGTAAGTTTAAGGGTTTTTTGACAAAGCATTTTGAAGTGGAGAGGGGATCCTCTGTAACATTTACTCGTATACTTCTTTATAAGACATTTTTACTGGTAGGGAATCTCTCATGACGGCCCCAACGGCTTGTTTACAGAGTCAATGGAAAAAGCTCAAGAGTATTAAAAGCTAACATCATCACTTTAGATTTCACTCATAAGAATGAATTCATTGAAACAAGTTAACATCAAGGCAAGCTGTCTGTCTTCAATCTTCATTGATCATATTCTGAAAAGATTTTGTGAGAGAAAAGGGCATCTCACTGGTGGGGAAAACTGGCATGACTGGTAGGGACAATAAAGGGGGTGGGGACAATAAAGGGGGTGGTGGAGAATCTCTCCACCACTTTGTATGCTAAAAGATGCCTTGTTTACTAACTGCATTGGGCAAAAATAGGTTATGGCTGAGAGGGTGGAAAGTTTCGGTATACCACAGAAAGACACGATGCAAAATTTAGTCGACTATGTTACTCTTTTTCCACCTTTTTCCAAAATGTATTCCAAGCAAACCAGAAATAACCTCGGAAGGGCATGACTGATTTTATGAAAATAGATTTTCGCACTAAACTACCCAGGAATCATTTATTGATCGTTTGTAACAAATTCGGTCACGGGCAGTTCTAAATTATAAAATGAAATGGGCAGTTCTTAAATCAAACTCATGGAATATTCTACTCCAAAGTCTGCTGTTCTCAGAACATTTCCAAAAAGAATATGCCTTAATTATCAAGAAAACTGTACCTCTCCTAAGCTACGCAATTCCTGCTAGCTTTAAACAGTGTCATACAAGCAAATTCTGCATTTCTAGAAGGTAGGAACATGGGTAGCCAGACACTCCTGGTGTGCTTCTATGGCGGAGCGATGCAACTAATGTATCTTGTTATCAAATGGGCTTTTTCAAATTCATTGGATAATTTCTACAGCAGATTGTTTGAGGGAAAGCCCTGACAATTTTTCAAGGCAAGCCTTATTCGAGAACTGGGCAGTTCTATAGATTTTCCTTAGGATAACGCCTGCATGTAAATCCATAACATCTGATTCTTCTCCTTATAGTTACATCCCTGAATCGATGAGATGGCTGCGTTTAAATGGAAAAACCGAAGAAGTTATGAAAATTCTGAGGAAAGTTGCAAAGTTCAATGGAAAAGAACTCCCTGACATTCAAATATCGGAGCTGAAGCAAGAAGCTTCGGCTGGACTCGGTCACTATCTGAATCTTTTTCGACCAAAAAAAATTGCTTTTAGAAGCCTTATTCAAGGGTATTCTTGGTAAGTACAAAGCTATATTGCAGGTACATCAACAAGGGCAGATTTTGCAATACAATAGCAGCAGTTGCGTTTGATTAACACCTCAATTCAAAGCGAGTAGCGGATGCAGACAAAGGAAATTCTCTCAACCAGTAATTCAAAAGAAGCAAAGCCGCAAAAGTTTGCCCGAAAGAGGGGGGCTTATTAGAGAGGGGGCTTCTTAGAGAGATGGGCTTATTCACAAAATCAAATGACAAAGAAACACTTGATAGCTTTTTAGTTCTTTTACACCATATTTTGCGGATTCATTTTACAATTTTACGAGTCAAATATATAAATTCGACACAGTTTTATCTCAAACCATATCAAGATTAGTTTGCTCAATAAATGGAAAATCTTTGATAACCTCTGGAATTTGATATAAGTGGGGGGGGCTTAATAGAGAAGGGGGCTTATTTAGAATTTTGGCTCAGAGGGGAGGGCCTTATTAGAAGAGGGGTGCTTATTAGAGAAGGGGCTTACCAGAGCTTTTACGGTATCTATTTAAACCTCGCAGAAATAGAGTTTATATGAAGGATAAATGGAGGGGGTAAAAAGCAATTAGGTTTCGCTTGTAGGGAAGCTGAGTTATTTTATTTCCCTTTGCAGGTTGGTAAGCGGTTTGGTTTTCTACGGTGTATCATTTGCTGCAGACGATCTTGGGGGCAGTATGTATCGTGACTACATCCTCGCCAGTTTGGTTGATTTTCCTGCAATCATTCTCTGCATCTACCTCTGTAATAAGTACGTTGCTTCTTGATTAATTGTATCATTGTATTATGGGCGCCTACCTTGTAGGAACTGTGTTTATTCCCAGTACTGTTTTCGTGACATAGTACATGCAGTACTGTTTTCGTGACATAGTTTTGTGTTTTTAGCAAACAAATTTCTTTTAGTTTTTAGTTTTTTCTTTTAGATGGGGGGGGGGGGCTCTCTCTCGATTAGTTTACCTATTAGAGAGCTCCTCCTTAAACAAATATGTCTAAATTATTTCTCTGAGCCTGGGTCCTGGGGGTGGCCTTTTGCCTGCTGGATGGCTGGGGGCAATTGGGGGTGGGGGGGAATGTGGG